>CM031242.1:1036405544-1036517140 GCA_018340775.1 Taxus wallichiana var. yunnanensis
AAAAGGACAAAGTACAACCAAGCATTCATGTGATCGCAAGGCCTTCAACACTCGTATAACAATGTGAGTTGGCAAGTGTTTGAAAGTGATCAAAAATCATCCATTTCGTCGAAGAAGAGGCCGAGTTCTCAGCTAAAAATCAAGAAAAGTGGAGTAGCAAGCAGATGGTGACCAAGTAAGTACAAATTTGAGAACCAACAAAAATACCAAAGGGACTTATTACTTTGGAATCCATTTTCAGTCCTAATGATCTGGGGCCTTAGGAAGGAGAAAGAAAACATCTAAGTCAAGGAGAAGATTCGGTGTCCATCTTCAAAGTGGAAGAGGGCAAATCACCCAAGTTGGTAAAGTGACAACTGAGCAAGAGAGGTATGAGTTAATATAGCTTTTGTCAAGAATTCCTTGATGTGTTTGCTTGGAGCTATGGAGATTTGAAAGGTTTCAATCCCGAAAGTTAGCTCAACACACTATCAATTGGATCCAAGTACTAAACCCATCAAGAAAAAACAAAGGCCACTAATCCACACATGGAGCCTCTCATGAGAAAAGAATTGAATAAGTTGATAGAGTCAAGAATCATATTCCCTATCAAGCATTCTAGTTGGGTGGCTTAACTTGTCTCAGCTTTTAGAAAGAAGAGTGGGGAAATCTGATTGTGAGTCGACTTTATATTTGAATAGAGCATCTCTCAAGGATCATTATCCACTTCCTTCTATGGAGCAGATTTTACAAGTTGTTGTTGGCCCGAGAGGTTTTCATTACTTGATGGCTATTCATGGTACAATCAGACACGGTGAAAGAAGAGGACCAGTTCAAGACAACCTTACAACCAAATGGGAACTTATGCATACAGAAAATGCCATCAAGTTATCCAACACTGCAGATACTTTCCAAAGGGCAAATGGACATGGTGTTCAAGGATTTGATTAACAACATGGTGCTGATATATCTTGGATGATATCACCTATTTTTTTCAAAAAAATGCAGCAGACCATCTCTTTGATTTGAGACAAGTGTTCCAAAGGTGCAGTAAGATTGGGGGTATCTTCGAACCCCAAAAAGTGTATTTTCTAGCCCATGAAGGAAAAAGCTTGGCCACATTGTCTCCAAAGAAGGATTAAGAATTGATCTAGAAAGATTTGAAGCCATAAGAGCACTACCATTGCCAAGCCACAAGAAGGCCCTTCAAAGTTTCTTCGGGAGGATAAATTTTGTTCGAGGTTTGTCCCAAATTCTCAGCCCTAGTCAAGCCTATCACCAAGATGTTAATGAAAATCGTAGCTTTCAAATGGATAAAGCGTAAGGCAAGGAAAGTTTTGAAGCAATCAAAGAAGCCATCTCTCAAGGCCCAACTCTCATTAACCCATATTTCTCCAAGGATTTCATCCTCTATGCATTCGGGGGTGATGATACTATTTCTACAATTTTGGTACGCAGTGTATAACAAGGACAATGATGAGCAGCCAATTGTTTTCTTCAGCCAAATCGGAGGACTATGAGGTGAGTTATTGTTTCATTCGAGAAGCATGTTCTTGCAGAATCGAGGAGCTTGAAGAAATTCAAGCATCTAGTTTCAAACAACAAGGTTCAATTACCGATTTCTCATGTGTGGGAGTTAAGGACTTCCTCCTCAACAAAGACCAATGAAAAGAGAGCAAGCTGGATTACTCAGGTCATGGAGTATGACATTAAGATCGTAGTCACCAAGTTGGTCGAGAGGGAAAGGATTGTGTGAGCAGCTGGTCTTGAATAAACACAAGGAAGCATGCAATGAGAAGGAGGTTGTTTTGGCGTCGCAAAGACAGCCATGAGCAAGAAGCACTCAAGAGGAAAATAATGGTGTCCTCACTCCTTTCTCGGACCCAAGACATAATGCACTTCCTAAGCACAGTCTATGCCCTCCAAAGATGAACAAGACCAAAATAAGACACTTCAGATTGCAGGTTGTCCCATATGCCCTCATGATGGTGTTTTGTTCAAAGGGATGTGAATGGAGTGCTGACCGAGATGCATTGGTACAAATCAAATTCACAAGGTGTTGGAAGAGTTCCATGGTGGATCAGCCTGGTGGTCATTTTGCACCGACAAGGATGTACTCTAAAGATTATGAGGGCTAGCTATTATTGGCCCAAGATTTTCAGTGATTGCTATGTGGATCAAGGAGGTGCAAGAATTGTGCATTCTTCACTTGGTAAAGAGAGGCTAGCTGCCCTTCCATTGCATCCAATTTCAGTTGACCAACCATTCATGCAATGGGGTTTGGACTTCATTGAGTCATTAATCCAAATTCAAGCCAAGGCACAAATGGATTCTAATGAAGATAGATTACTTAACCAAATGGATTCAAGCAGTAGCACTCAAGGAAGCAAATGAATCTAGAATCCTAGACTTCTATGAGGAATAACAACTAGATTTGGCATACCTGCTACTACAATAATATCGTATAATGCATTGGCATTCATCGGGTCTAATGTAAATCGAATGGGCTCATAAGCCAACACTGGATCTACCTAAGCACTTCATCAAATTATTACCCTAAGGGTAATGGCCAAGTTGAATCTACAAACAAGAACTTCTTAGGGATCATTGGGAGGACTCTTGATGAAAATCGAGGTCTTGGCATGCCAAATTGAAATCAGCCTTATGGGCTGATAGGATAAATCCCAAGAGATCTACAGTGTAACTCTCCATTTAAGCTTGTTTATGGAAGAGAGGCAATCTTGCTTAATGTCACTTGAGTTGCCAACATTGGAACTCATGAAATAGTTGGATTTGTTGGAGTTTGGACCCATGGAGGTTAGATATGCAGCACTGATGGAGCTCCAAGAAATCGAATCGTGACATCCCAAGCAATGGAGAAGGATCAAGCTTTGATAAAGAAGACCTGATAAAGGCCAAGGATAGATCTTTCCAAATTGGAGATCTAGTGTTAAAATGGGATGCAGATAGAGCAAAATTAGGAGGTATTCAAAATGTGATGCCATTCTGGAGTGGCCCATACATGGTCACGAAGTGTAAGGACAGCAATGCCTTCCAATTGTCTACATTGGATGGTGAAAGTTACAGATTCCAATGCTGGAATCCATATGAAGCATCTGCTATCAAGGAAGTTCTCCACCTTGTACATATTAGCTTAGGTTTTCATTCCTCCAAGTGGTTATGCACATTGTTTTGTTGTAGTTTAGCTTTTCTTTCCCTAAGTGCTTTGGCACAAGCTTGTTGTTCCAAGATGTGTTTCAGGAGCCTTACTCTAATCGTGATGGTGTTGTACCTTCCATCTTCCTCCTTGTAGTGTTCTAATTAGTTGGGGTACCAAACAGAGAATTTAATGACCCCATGCCCAATGGATTGCTTCAGTAATCGCAAGCTAACCTCATCCAGCAGGTAGATGACCCTCCGAGTCGCTAAAATTATTATCCAAAATGAGCCCATTGCTCATTTTGTGGCTAACTCCCTTCATTCTTCCTCTTGTGCCTCGGTCATATTATTTTTTCTTTTCAAGCACTCAAGACCTTCTGGAAATGGCACCATTGGATAGAGCTTTTCTCAACTTTCCAGAAAGGTAAAGTTTTCCTCCTAACTCCATGTATTTTTGAAGTTATGGCTCGGTGGAGTTTTTGTGGGAAATTTTCCCCTAAAAGGCCCGCAGCCAGCTATTAATATCGTGCCACGTGTCCTCGGAAGGGTAGAGGTGGAGGTAAACTTGGAATTTTTACCAAGTGTTTGGCAAGGTTTCAAAAGGGATTTTTCACCCCGATGGCCCACCAATGAATGGGATCATGCCACGTGTCCAAGGGGAAGAAAATAGAAAATTTGACTAAGTGTTGGCACCATGGAAAAATCTCCAGGAAAGGCCCACGCCCAATCACGTTATGCCACGTGTCCTTAGGCCAAGGGAGTGGCAGACGGCAGAGGAAAGATTGAAAATTTGGAAAAGTGATTGAAAGGCGTAGGGCACAAAGAAGTTAATTTTTGCCGCAAAACATGAGCCAATGGAATCGTGCCACGTGGCAACCGGGGCGCCTGAGCTTCAAACACGGGGAGAGATTGGGAATTTTTCCCAAAGGTTAGCGCAAAGAGAAAGGTTAGCCCCCAAGGCCCGTGTCCAATGGGAGCTCACCACGTGTCCCAAGATGGCGGAACGCAAGGAGAGATTGGGAATTTTTCCCAAAGAAAAATCAAATAAAAATTCCAAAGGAAAGGCTCGCCCCCTAAAACGCGAGCCAATGGGATCGTGCCACGTGTCCAGTGGTGGCAAAAAAATTGCAAGATAGGCCCACAGGAAAATGGTAGGGAAATCCCACATCCAATAGGGTTTTGCCATGTGTCTAAGTCAGAAAGGATGGTCAAAAGTGACAGAACAGATAGAGGAAAAAAATCCCGTGGCAAATCACATCGTGCCATGTGTCCTCGGGTCATCCAACTGGCGGAGATTTTTTGGAAAATTTTCCAAAGGCCAAAATGATGGAAAATGAAGCGCAGAAGGCCCACAACCAATGGAATCATGCCACGTGGCACCGTGAGCTACAGAAAGCCAGAGATATTTTTGGGAAATTTTCCCAAATGCAAAAAGTGGGAAAATTTCAAATTTAACCCGTTTTGGCCCTGTTTTGCCCTAAATTTTCAAACGGCCATAACTTTCGATCCAGAGCTTGGTTTTTCATGTTCTTTATACCAACGAAAAGATGTTGAAATTATCTACAAGATTCCGGGCTCAATTTTGAATTTTAATGGATTTTAGAGAGATAAAATTGAAAACACCTAGCACATGGTAATGAATGTGAAATGATGTTTCAACCACCACTTTTAATGAAGAATGGCTCGCATTCTCTCCCAAAGATGGTGAAAATGTCGCCTGAGAATCGGACCTGTAAGGATGCCCATGCTATTTTATTGCATTTTGGTTGGTGGTTGAAGCTCCTCTTATGTTTTCCCATATTTCTCTCTCTTGGGCTCATTTTTGCATTGTAATAGCCGGTTTTAGCTCATTTTTGAGGGGTTGAACATTTTTCATGTACTGCAGACTCCCTTTTTCACCTAGAAAAGTGATTTTATGGAATATCAGACCTCTTCCAAGACTATAACATGTTTTCTACCTCTTAGATGTTGTAATGCGGTATTTTTATATTGGAAATGACAATGTAAGCTCTGTGAATGAGTTTCAATCCTCTATTTGTGTTGTTTGCTTCATTTCTGACCTTTCATTACATTTTATTAGTTTGTGCATGATGTTTTGTTACATTTCTATGATCTGTGTCAATCTACGTATGTAGTAAAAAATTCTCACCACTCCTTTAAGGCATCACCTTATTAAAGCATTAGTTTCAATTTTTGCATTCCCTACCTCCGTCTCCCTCGAATTTAGAGTAGGATTTTGAGTTTAAAACTTGTATAACTTGCAAGTAACACTCCTAATCAAAGGAGTTGAGGAACCAGCCTCTAACCTGGAGATTCTTTTCCCATTTTTACAAGTCCCACACTTGGGGAAAAGATTCAATGTTGTGCAATCACACTAGATGTCCAAAATGTCAAACTAGAAGTCTGATCAACATCCAGGGGTGCTGCTAATTTGCACCAACAAGAATTTGAATTTTTAAATCACCATTTTCTAGAATCCGGTCGTTAAAGGAATGAAATTCATGAGACGTGAAACGCTCTCCATATTTAATTACTATGATTCGATTGAACTTGGGACAATTATAGAATTACCGAAGATGTTAGTGAAGAAACTTAAAGAGGATGAAAATAAAATTTAGGAAAATGTAATTAATTAGTGAAAGCTCTGCATAAATATATGAATAGACCACTCCAATCGAGAGACCGTGTATCCTTCGAGGATCTTGATGCAAAAATTAGACGGGGAAAGAAAAGACCTGGCCATTCCCGACTGTGGAAAAAGCACACAGAGGAAGAGAACTTTGTCATTTTGAGTCCAATTTTTTATTTTTCTTCATGAGCCATTATGAGGCATGAAGGAAAAACAATGGTTCAAGGACCTAGGCCATAGAATAAAAAGTGAACAACTTTGATAAAAAAATGGGGGTGCAAAAAAAGGATATTACATGCACGGACCAGGAAGATGAGGATCTCTAAAAACAAGCAAAATGGAGGTAAAAACAACTCGAGGGCACAATTTTTGCTAATTTCTTTAATCTAGAACTTGGCTCAACACCAATGAAGGACATGAACTCAAAAAATGTGAATTTGGCTATGAAAATGCAGAGCTTTTTTCTGGAGACAAAATTCCTAAAGGTGAATATCAAAAATATAATTTTCGTCCTTCACTAAAATTAGTTTTCAAGTTTGAATTTCCAATATATAATGGATAGCTTAATGTAAAGAAGTTGGATAATTGGATCAAGTAGATGGAGGTATACTGCAGGGTTTGGAAATTTATTGATGATGAATCAAGAATTCATTTGACAACTCTTCGGATGGGTGGCACAAATTCATTTGGTGGGATAGAAAGCTATAAGAAGAAGAATAAACCCAAGGTAAAGAGATTAATTCTTGGTTTTATTTTGTTTCAAATCTTAGAAAACAATTTTATCTTCTTGATTACAAACAACAAGCTATGATGGATTGGAAAATATTAAGACAAGTTAAGGGACAAAGTGTTCAAGACTATACACAAGAATTTAGGAAAATGTCTTTAATTCTTGGAATTTACCTAAACACACAAGAAACACTTCTCAAATATATCGGTGGTTTGAATATTACTCGAAGCATATGATTCTTATTTTAGGTCCAACTAATCTTGATGCATATAGTATGTGTTCAAGCTACACATTTGAAAGCATGAGGGAAAATGACTAAAGAGTGCTGTAGTTTCTTCTTTTAAGAAAAAGAACAAGAAATATGAAGGATAAGGAAAAGGTTTGAAAGAACAAAGGAAACGGAAAGGGTAATAAAAAATGACTCTACTATTGAGAAGAAAGATGGAAAACCATTTTTCAATCATTGTAAAAAGAACCATGATGAGTCTAGGTGTTAGAAATTACATCCAGAAATGAAGCCTAAATTATGTGGTTCATGAACTTGGGTGTGACTCAAGGGATGAAACCATGAAACCATGAGTTTCCAAGGTAATCATTCCCTCTCTTCTTCCAACACTAGTACCTTAAATATTACATCTTCTTCTAATCAACAATCTATACATGATGAAAAGAAACAAAATGGTATTTTTCACCTTAAAGTTATTTCTAAACATACCAAAATAGATACTCTATTTGATAGTGGATCTCGAGCTAATATTATTTCTAAGAAGGTTGTTAAGAAGTTAGGACTCAACCAAGCATATATTCTAAGCCTTACCCTTAAGGTCTGGGCATGATGATGAAACTCTGAGTAACTAAAACTTGTAGATTTAAGTTTTCCATTACCAACAAGTTTTTGATGAGGTTCATTTGAATGTTTCTCCTCCGAGATATTTTTGGTATTGTTTTGGGAAGTCCTTACTTATATGATCATAAAACAATTGTCTACAGGGAAGAAAAAAGTACTTGCTTGTGAAGAATGGAATTGAGTATATTTTTAGAGTTCACATGTGTAGTAAAAAATAGTCCTTCCTTTGTTACTACAAGTCGATGAAAAGGCTTGTCAAATCAAGTAAGAGTTTTTTTCTCATGATGATCAAATCCAAAGAGAATTATCACAAAATATCTTTTGAGGATTGTGATCCTACACATCGTAATGAATTGGTAAAACTTGTTTCTAACTATGATGATGTTTTTCAGGATCCACGGGGTCTACCTCCCAAAAGAGGGGTTCAAAATTAGATACAACTACTACAGGATCCACCTCTTCCCAACATTGGTATGTATAGATTATCCATGGTTGAAAACAAGGAAATCAAGAAACAAGTAATGGAACTCTTGGAAAATGGTATCATCCATCCAAGTTCATGTCCTTGTGGTTCACCAATAATTTTGGTGCCAAACAAGGATGGAACATGGTGGATGTGTGTTGATTTTCGTGCTTTGAACAACATCACAGGTGAAAAATTGTTACCCTCTTCCAAGAATTCATGATGTGTTAGTGCAAAATCACATCATCCTTGAATGTCTGCAACTAGATGGGTTGTTGTGATTTCACACTAACAATTTTGGCACACCCAGTGAGACCAATAGGTATCCATTTTTATTGTAGCAAGATTGATGTACGTTTATTGTAAGTTTTCAGCTCATAAGGATCTTTGAAATTGCACATCTGGTGACTCCAAAAGAGGTAGAGTCCACTGGTTTCACTAGCCCAAGCTTGGAAGATTCATGAGAAGAATACAAACAAGGTCAAGAGCTAGAGAAGAGGGGATATTTGTCTACATACATTTATCCCCAGATAGGGAAAGGAGGGGGAGAAGGGCCCAAAGGTCTCCATCTCCACCATGCGCAGATATCACAATGCCTCCAGATAGTAGGCCTTTCTTTCAATCAATTAGAGTCCTTCAACCAATTAGGATGACACAACCCAATCCCTATGTTAACTTCATTGGCTGTAGCCCACTAGCTCTCAATGCACAAAATCTAGTTCTAGTTGCAGCATTGAGGAGCATTCCATATTTCACCTGGAGAGAACCAAAATACTCCCTGGTGACCACATTAAATACATTGCAAATGTCCGTATAATTCATGAGATTGTTGAGATGGACATTACTATTAAGTTATGTGGCATCCTCTTTTAAGGGTAAAGCTTTACAATGGTTTAGGAGTCTAAAAACAGGGTCTATCCATAATTGGGACCATTTGTGCACGGTTCTCCACAATCAGTTTGGAGAGAAGGGAGATAATTTTTCCTTGTTGGAATAGTTGACAACCATCAAAAGAGCTCCTAATGAGCAGTTGGTGGACTTCAACTTCATATTCTAGCGGATGTGGGATAGGATTCTAGTGGGCTCGTGAGACCAACAAATGAAGGTTGTTTTCTATACTTCCTTAGAGATTTAAATTTTGATATTTCTATAATGATTCAATCCATGGAAGGTGTAACCTTACCAGCATCCTATAACATTGTCATTAGAGTCATAAATTTCCTAATTCACGCTAGTAAACTTGCACCCAAGCCACCTATGCCTCTATATCCAGATATAGGAAGTCTCGAACACTACTCAAACAACCACATTAGCTCCCACACCTGGTCCAAAGAATTAGAGTTAAGATGAAGACTCCACCTCATCTTCTATCTCCTTAGATGATCTCCAAGAAGTTTTGAAACAACTGTAGAACCTAGGATAGTGACTATCGAGAGACAACAAGCTCAGAGTTCTAGGCCCTATCAGCCTCAAACTTAGTATCAAGGTAGGCCCCCATATTAGCAAAATAAATCACCCGGCTCGGGCGCGACTCAAAATCAAAATCAAGGACAACATCAAACTGCCAAGCCATTCCGACCATATAATCGAAATGTAGGTTCAGCATCAAAAGCATTAATCCCAACACAAAACAACATTACACAGGAGTATGACTGGTGTTACTCCTACATACTACCTCATTTTCAATCAACGTGTTCCACCATTGCACTAAATCAGGCCTTGATGGTACAAACCTTCAGTGTGTCCCAAGAACCTAGTCAAGAGGAAGATTAGCAGCAAGAAGCTCAGCAAGAGAAACCTCCAACCGAAACTATGTTAGTTAATTGGTAGACAAAAGACTTTTATGGAGTTAACCAAGCCCCTTCTCAAAGTATAGCTGCCAACACATGGTCCAAGAAGAGGAATATGGAAGAAGGGCAGTTTCTAATTCAAATGGTCCAATCCTCTGTTCCTCCACAAGGTGCTAGCAATCAAAGTGCAGCCCCAAATATTCAAGGTCTGCCTAAGCCACCTTCTAGACCGACTCAGGCACCGGTTATAGTGACCCATGTACAAGAGAAAAAATGAAAGGAAACGGGCAACAAAAGGATAGCTCATCCCCATTCAACATCATTGAGAAGATGAAGAAAACAAATTTAAACATCTCGATGTGGGAGTCATTAGCTATCCAAGGACAAAGGGACTTATTTCAAGCTACCATGGCAGATTGGTTAAGCATCAAATCAGACACCCAATCAACAAGAAAAGGTACTTACCAATGCAACTCAACAGGAGCATCAGATCAAGGAGGCCACTGAGGTAAGAATTTAAAGCCCCCATCATTCTACATTTCATTGATCATTGGAGATAAATTGGTGCATAATTGCATGATTGATTTGCGGGCAAGTAGTTTAGTCATACCAAAGAAAATAGTTGATCAACTAGGCCTCCAATATGAGGTCATCTCCAAAGGTGTGGTACAATTGGATGGGACAAAGCGGTAACAATGGTTGGAGTAATCAAAGACTTGAGCCTCACATTACACACATGGCCTAATGTGACCGTCTTGCAAGATGTGTCACTCATAGACTTGCCACCTCTTTTTGTATTGCGATTGTCAAGAGACTTCAACACAATAATTTAGGGCTATTTTTCTGTTGATTAGTCACACATGTTATTAAGAATGAGGTATGGGGACAAGGATACAATTAGATGTTAGCCCATTGCAGAAATTTCCACATAGAGCCTCATGTACTGAGTCCAATTAATACAAATTGTTCAAGCATTTGTTTAACAAGACTACCCAAGCACTTATGAGGCAAATACCAAGGTTGGATGTATTCCAAAATTGACTCTTGATGAATGGGTGAAAAGAGGCATGATTTTGACCTTTACAAATAAATGGAAGAATCTAAATTAGGAGTCTATTGCTAGCATGAAGAGAATCATCCTCTTCCTAACATCACTAAGTCAGACCACAAGGATGATAATGAGGTATGGCAGTTATTCTTTGATGACTCAAGAAGTAGACAAGGTGCAGGAGGAGGAGTAATGCTTGTTTCACCTCAAGGTACAAAGTATTACATAGATTTATGTTTCCAATTTTCTTTCTCAAACAACACAACTGAGTATGAGGCTTTGATTCATGGCCTTCATTGGGCCAGGAGGAGAAGCATTAAGAATCTACAAATATTTGGTGATAGTGAGATGATTATGAACCAAGTTAGAGGACAACATGTTGTAAAGAATGACCTACTCAAGAGCTATAAAAACCAGGTATGGACCTCATTGATGACTTTGAAGCTTTAAACATTGTGTCCATACCTAGGAAAAAGAATAATGCAAGCAGACAGCCTGGCAAAGAAGTGGGGCAAGTGTTTGATGACATAGAAAGTATAAAAAATTTAAGTCTTGGCCTCATATCAAGGTGGTTGTAAGGCCAACTGTCCTAGATAATAACACAAGTTGGTAGGTCTTCGAGAATGATCAGCAAATTATCAATTTTCTACAAGAAGAAGCTGAGTTCTCCTCTAGAAACCAAGACAAATTGGAACAACATTATGGTGACCAAGTGGTGCAGCTGAGAACCAACAAATTACCAAAGGGTCTTGTAACTTTGGAGTCAATCTTTAACCCAAATGATCAATTCTGAAAGGAGAAAGAAAATATTCAAGTAAAGGGTGAAGATTCAGAGCCCATTTCCATAGATGAAGGAAAAACATTACAAATTGACAAGGTAAGTACCCAACAAGAAAAATATGAGTTCGTTCAACTTTACCAAGAATTACCAGATGTATTTTTTTAACTTACAAGAATTTGAGAGGTTTAAACCCATTGTTGGCACAACACGCTATCGAGCTAGATCCATGATCTAAGCCTTTCGGCTGAAGCAAAGGCAAGTAAACCCTCACATTGAACCTCTCATGAGAAAAAGAGTTGAACAAGCTAATTTGAGGCCAAAATCATCTTCCCTATCAAGCATTCAAGTTGGGTTACAAACTTGGTTCTGTCGAGAAAAGAAATGGATAAATCAGATTGTGTGTGGACTTCCATGATCTGAACAGAGCATCACTTAAAGGTCACTACCCACTTCGATTGATGGAACAAATCTTGTAGGTTGTAGCTGGCTCTGAGAGGTTTTCATTGCTAGATGGATACTCAGGTTATAACAAGATAATGGTGAAAGAGGAAGATCAGTTCAAGACAACCTTCACCACCAAATGGGGTACATATGCTTAGAAGATTCCATTCAAACTGTCAAATTTTGGAGCAACAATCCAATGAGCTATGGACATGGTATTCAAAGGCTTAATCAAGAAGATAGTTCTAGTGTATCTAGATGACATCACTGTCTTCTCAAAGAATGATGCAGACCATCTCTTCCACCTCAGACAACTATTCCAAAGATGTAGGAGATTTAGAGTATCACTGAATCCAAAGAAGTGTGTGTTCTTGGCACACTAGGGAGAAGCTTGGGCCACATCATTTCAAGATAAGGGTTGATAATTGACCATGAAAGAGTTGAAGCTATCGAACACTACCATGCCACATCACAAAAATCCGTCCCAAAGCTTCTTCAGAAGGATAAACCTTGTCCGCATATTTGTGCCTAATTTTTCTACTCTTGTAAAGCCTTTAATGATGATGTTAAAGAAGAATCTTGCATTCAAATAGACAACATAAGGCAAAAATATTTTTGAGGCCATCAAGCTCGCCAAATCACATGCCCTAACTCTCATTAACTAAGAATTTTCAAAGGACTTCGTGTTGTATGATTTAAGAGGGTCAGACACAATCTCGGCTATCCTAGTTTAGTTTAACAAGGAAGGCTAAGAACAACCCATAGCCTTCTTCAATCAAAGCTTTTAAGATTACAAGGTAAAGTATTATTTCATTGAAAATCATTTCCTTGCACATATTGGGGTTTGAAGAAGTTCGACACTTAGTCTGAACACTAAGATTTAATCGCTAGTGTTACATGTTCGTGCTGTAAGGACTTTCTCCTAAAAAAGTACTTGAATGAGAAGAGAGCAGGTTGGATCAACCATGTAATGGAATATGACATTGAAATAAAAGTGACCAAGCTAGTTTGTGGCAAGGGTTTTGTGAGCAGCTCACTTCAAAACCACATGATGAGTCAAAAAGATAAGAGGAGGTTGTCCTGCTATCTTTGCAGAATGATCAAGAAGAACTAGCTAACGATGCACCCATTCCATGTTGGACTCAAGCCTTGGTGCACTATCTCCAAACAAGCTTGTGCCCCCTAGAATGGAACAAAGAAAAGAGGAGATACTTCAGGTTACAAGCCATCCCATATGTGCTTATTGGTGGCACCTTGTTCAAGAAGGACATCAGTAGTGTTCTACTGAGGTGCATTGGGACAGGCAAAATTGAGAGGGTGTTACATGAGTTCCATGATGGAGAAGCAGGAGGAAACTTTTCTCCTCGAGTAACAGTTCTCAAAATCATGAAAGCTATTCTTACTATTGGCCTACAATATTTAGGATTACTACTCATGGATCAAGAAATGTAAAAGTGTGCATTCTTCACAGGGAAGGAAAAGTTAGTAGCCTTGCCCCTTCATCCAATTTCAGTAGATCAACCATTCATGCAATGGGGATTAGACTTCATTCGAGTGATTAACACAAATTCAAGCCAAGGCCACAATTGGATACTTATAACAATAGACTATTTCACCAAGGGGAATGAAGCAATGGCACTTAAGGAGGAAAATGAATCCAATATCTTTGATTTATATGAAGGATAGTCACTAGGTTTGGAGCTCCTGCTACTATCATATCAAATAATGCATTAGCATTCCTTGTACAAGGATCAATGAATGGGCTGTCAAGAATGGTGTATACCTCATCACTTCTTCAAACTATTAACCTCAACGTCATGGCCAAGCAGAGTCCACAAACAAGAATCTACTAAGAGTTATCGGAAGGACTCTTGATGAAAATCAGAAAACTTGGCACACAAAGCTCAAATCAGCTCTATGGACTGATAGGGTGACATCAAAAAGGTCTACAAGTAGCTCCCCATACAAGCTTGTATATGGAAAAGAGGCAATATTGCCCATATCATTAGAGTTTCCGCTTTGGAGCTCATG
Source organism: Taxus wallichiana var. yunnanensis (assembly GCA_018340775.1). NCBI lineage: Eukaryota > Viridiplantae > Streptophyta > Pinopsida > Cupressales > Taxaceae > Taxus > Taxus wallichiana. Next base: position 1,036,419,443 of record CM031242.1, read on the forward strand.
AAATAGTTGGAACTAGGTGATTTTGAACCTATGGAAATCAGGTATGCAGAACTGATGGAAGTAGGAGAGGCTAGAGAACATGCAATGCAGATCATGGAGAAAGATCAAGCATCGATCAAGAAGAGCTTTGATAAGAAAGCAAGAACAAGGACCTTTCAAGAGGGGGACTTAGTTCTAAAGTGGGATGCAGATCGGGAAAAACTAGGAAGGCATTCCAAGTTTGATGCCATTTGGAGTGGCCCCTACATGGTCACAAAATGTAAAAGTAGCAATGCATTTTGGTTGGCTAAGTTAGATGGTGAAGAATTACAGATTCCAGTCAATGGGATCTACCTCAAACATTGCTACTAAAAGGAAAATTTCTCACCCTTGTAAATATTAGCCTAGGTCTTTCAATTTCTCCAAGTGCTTCTGAACATTGTCTTGTTATATTTTAGGTTTAATTTCTCTAAGTGCTGGTGCACATGCTCTATTGATTTTGGTGTTTTCTTGTATATAGTTCATCTCACTCATGGGAAAGACTTGTGGCCACAAGAAATTAAATCTACAGAGTATCCATATTGGAGTAGGTCTAGATGTTTTCATTGCACTCCAATAGATCAGGTTTGCAGAAAATCAAATGAGGGAGAAGTTCCGGGTTTCAGAAAACCCTCTACTCTCACAAATTTTGAATCAAATATTTTCTTGTGAAGATAAGAATACATACAATGGAAGGCAATTCCAGACTAGATTAAAAATTACTAGGTAGACTCCATGCCTAATGGATACTTCCAAGGCTACTGGTCTCTCCATCTAGTAGGAAGATGTCCCCATGAGTCACCAAATTATTATCTAATTTCCCCAGGGGAAAAATTGGTCAAACATGACCATGTACAAGAGAAAATCGAGGGGATGATTCAGTCATGTGAGCCCATGGTTCAGATCTGAATATTAGGGGTAGTTGGTCTCAACAATGGAGAAGCAAGGTCAAAAATGGAGCCAAATAATAACCCGAGGATATCGGAGCTCATAAGGAGAAAACAACGTCAAAATAGATCAGAGTGCAGGAGAGAAAATGGAGGCTCAAGAATTACAAAGTGGAAGGCTAGTGTTCAATCGAGCCCAAATCAGCTAAGTATGGAAGAGTCATCACATGGCTCCACGTGCCTCAATGGTGTAACTCCAAAGGAAAAATCTAGAGGTGGTTTCCAAACAAGTATGAAGCTTGCATGTGTCACAATGGTGTTCCTCCAAGGTTGAATCCAAAGTAGGAGGCCCAGACTAGTGCCAACATGCCACGTGTCCCAACCCGAGAAAAGTTTCACCGGCCATTGAAAAATTCATGTTTGGGATAGACAACAGAATCCTCCATGCATCATCTTAGTGTAATTCCAAAAGGGCACTTCAAAATGGGGACCTCAGACATGCATGGAGATTCCATGTGTCTGAGGCCCGAAAAGGAACAGAGTCAGCCATTAAAAAGTCCAAACAGGTGGAAAGAACCACGTGTCATCTCGAGCGCAACTTCAAAAGAAAAATCCAAAGTGGGGACTCAAACAAGTGCCAACCCTCCACGTGTCCAGATTCTAGAAAGTGTCTCATCGGCCGTTGAAAAGTCAAAGTGGGAAGGTGGGCATTTGAAGGGACTTTTGCCAAAGGTAGGCTCGAGGAAGAATTTCGCCAAAAAAAGAAGAAATCAAGTCGGCGGGCTTGAGGAAGAATTTCGCCAAAAAAGAAGAAATCGGGTCGGTGGGCCTGAGGAAGACATTTGGGAAAGTAGAAATTTACGGACCGGTGGGGTGGTGGGAGAATTTTTGGAAATTTTCCCTTACTCCGCAAAAGTCACAAGTTACATTGCAGACCTATGGGCCCACGGAGGATCTTTGTACCAAACGAAGAAAAATTCCTAAGGCCCGCAAAGGGACACATAGCCATATCTTAGGCCAAATCTAGAAGGTGGGGCATCCAAGAAATTGTAGAAATTTTTACAAAAAAATGGGGCGATTTCAATTTTTAGCCCGCAGAGGTTTCGGGTGAAAATTGAATTTCTGGAGCCGCGAACCCGCTTTTTTACAAAACTGGTTTTCCTCCATTTTTGTACGTATCTAATTTAAATATTCAAATGAACATAAATTTCGATCCAGTGCTCGAAACCCAACAAATTTGGCACCGTTGGAAAGATATCGGCCTCCTCTACACCATGGAAGCCTGAAACCCTAATTTAGAGAAGGTTAGGTGGGTAAAAATAGTAAAACATATTCATTCCATTAATATACAATCTGATTGCTTCAACAACCTAATTAGTTTTGATTTGATATGTCATTCTTCCTTCTTCAACATGCCAAAATGCACATAGACCGCGGACTTGATGGATTATGGGAAAATTTATATGGGCTCGATGGTGGTAAATTGAGCTCTAAATTAGATTTCTCTCTGTTTTCTCCTCCCCTCTTCGCTTCATCTATAAAGATAAGATTTTGGCTCATTGTAAAGGGTTAGACATTTTGGATTTGCACCCTCCCGTCTTCTTTGGTCTCAGTAGATGAATTTTTGGAGTCCGAACCTTCTACTAAAACTATAATGCAAGTTTCTAGATCTTGGCCATTGTAATGTTTTGTATCAATTTGTGAAGCAATAATACATGAATGTGGAAGATTTCAACCCCTCTTGTATGTATTGCCTTTATCTGATCTTTCATCGCAATGTTGGTTATCTATGGATGGTGGTTGTATTACGTTTTAATGGTATGTATTTGATAGCAAAATCAAGTGTCCAACATTCCTTTAGTGCACCACCTCCGTTAGTTTAGGTTTAATTTCTTGCATCCTCTTAACCATGTCTGCTATGGCAAGTTAGAATATATCCTCTACAAATTTTATGTGTGCACCTAGACAGAGGAATAAGAACCGGCCTTCATCATGAAGAGCTTTCTCGATTTCAAAGTCCCACACTTTGAAAGATGCTCCATGTTAATCACACTTGAGAGTCTCAACCCATCTAGTTTCAAACATTCATGGGTGTTGTGATTTTACACTAATATGATGTACTTGATCGCTTAAAGAATACCAGCTTATTTCACTAAGTTAGAATTAATAAGTGGTTATCACCAAACAAGGATTAATGAAGGTGATGTGTGTAAACTTTCTCTTTAAAACGAAATAGGGATTATTTGAATGGTTAGTAATGTTGTTTGGATTTTTCAATGCATCGGAAACATTCATGAGAATTATAAATGATGTTTTTATACCATTCATTGGTGATTTGATTATTGTCTACTTAGATGACATTCTTAGTTTTAGTAAGTCTTGGGATGATCATGTTACTCACATATAGAAAGTCTTAGATGCATTAAGAGGAGAAAAATTATTTTTGAAGATTTCAAAATGTGAATTTGGGAAAACATCTTTAATCTATTTGGGTTATGTTATGGGAAATGGTGAATTAAAAATAGATCTTACAAAATTAGAGGTCATTGTAAAATGACCTAGACCCAATTTTGTGATGGATGTTAGGAGTTTTCTTGGTGTAGTACAATATTGGAAAAAATCATTTCTAAATTTGCATTTATTGCATCTCCTTTGCATGCTTTTATAAGTGTTAAACATGTATTTCAGTCGGGAGGAAAATACTAGAAGGATTTTGATACCCTTAAAGAGAAAATCATACCAGCTCCAGTCTTGACACTTCCATATTTGCATAATTAATTCAAGATTGAGATAGATGCTAGTGACTATGCAATGGGGGCAGGTTTGATGCAGAGAAAATGACCTATATGTTACCATTAAAAAACCTTCACAGATGTGGTAAGATATTATCCAACTTATGATAAATATTTGTATGCTTTGGTGCATAGTGTAAAAAAATGGAAGCATTACTTGATGGGAAAAGAGACAATTATAAATATCAATCATTAGCCTCTTTAGTATTTACAAACACAAACAAAGTTACAACAGTCTATAAATTTATGTTGGATGGGATTCTTGTAGCGGTTTCACGTTGTAGATGAGATATTAAAAAGGTACGCAAAACAAGGTTAATGATATGATATCTTGACCTCAAGTTATTGTTGCATATGTTCTTTTCCACATAGTTCTTTGGCTCATGATAGTTATAATGAGAAATATATGCATGATGCTGATTTTAAGGAAGTATATGAAGATTCAATGTGTGGTAAACATGTAGGAGAAGTGGATTATCATGTGCATGATGGAATTTTATATCATTCTAGTAAACTTTGCATTCCACAAAATGAAAGAGTGCATGTGATTAGGAAAGCTCATACTTCTCTTATATTTGGACATTTTGGTATTGGTAAAACAGTTACACATTTACAAAGGTATTACTATTGGCCTAAAATGCATGAGCATGTAACCAAGTATATAAAAAGATGTGTTCTCTGTGCCACGAGCAAGCCTAGTAATAAGAAGTTAGGACTTTATACTCATCTTCATGTCCCTGCACGTCCATGGGAATTTTTTTCTATGGATTTTTAGGAGGTTTTCCCATGTCACGAAAGGAACACGACTATATATATGTGGTTGTGGATAGGTTCAACAAGATGTGTGTGTTGATTCCTTATACTAAATAAATATCTCATGAAGGGACTAAACATTTATTCTTTCAATTTGTATGGGTTCATTTTGGTTTTCCCACTTCTATTGATTTGGATTCGGATTCTAGGTTTCATGGGGAGTTTCGGTCAACTTTGTCAATTTGATGGACACAAAACTGAAGAAAAATATTGTTTTCCATTCACATACCGATGGTAAAACAGAGGTTGTAAACCACACAATGGTACATTGGATTAGGGGATATTGTGGTAAACATCCAAAATTATGGGATGAAAATTTGTATTATGTGCAACATGCTTATAACCGTGCCATACAATCTTCTATGATGAAGTCTCCTTTTGAGACTTGTTTTGGTTATCTACTTAAATATCCATTAAATTTATCTCATGAACAAGAAATTGTTGTTAGCAGACTTACTGATACTAAAAAAGCTAAAAAGTTTGTGGAGCGCATACAACAGGTCCATCAATATGTTTGAGAATAGTTGGAGTAAAGTCAAGCAAAATATAAAGCAAGGCATTATAAACATAAAAATAATCACAATTTCTAGGTTGGTGATTCAATTTTGTTGCACCTCAACAAATAAAGGATAACAAGTGAAAGGAAAACTTTAAAACCAATTCAATATAGTCCATTCTAAATCTTGGAGAAAATTGGTAATAATGCTTTCTGGTTGGATTTACCTCCATACATGAAAATTTATTTATTGTGAATGTTGAGAATTTGAAGTTGTATGAACTATCTATGATTATCGATCATGATGCTAATGGCATGCCATTTGTTGATGATTTTTCACCTGAGTATTTGGGTGAGTTACAAGAAGATATCATCTTGGATAGGAAGGTTAGAACATCACATAGGTGTGATGTTGAATATATCCATGTGGGTTTAAAGGGCATGCATCCGAACAAGGAAAAAAGGATGGAAACTGGAAAGGTGAGGGAGAAATACCCCCACCTAATTACCAATTAAATTAAATTTTCAAGGTCCAAAAGTTTCTCAATGGGGAGGAGTGATACAAAGGACCCTCCCTGAGAAGCATCAATCTATAATCTTCTCAAAATTAGTTTCCAATAGTTTCATTGATAGAGGAAAATCAAATATTTCTGATGATATCTTGTTTGTGGAGAATGGAGCCCATATGCCAAAGTTATGGCCATTGAATGTTTGGTCGACATTCAGTTTAGGAAAGGTCAATTGACCGACAAGAAAGTGACGATTGGAAAAGGTGAAAAATGGGGTTCATGTTGTTTGACGGTCATAGTAAAAGGTCAAGCTATGGAGATTGTAGCCATTGGGATCCACTTTTGTATCAGAGGGGGAACCTACTGTTGTGAGGAATATTGTTATTATTGCCAATGTTATATGCCCACAATCCAACATGTGGCTTGCCACCAAGTTTGAAATCATGTAATATGCATTGCGAGTTTGTAGTCGAGCTCAAGTCAGTTGTTTAGATAGCTCGTTAGGTGGATAAAATACCCACCGAGTCTAGTTGATCATTGTATTATTTGAGTTCTTAGCTCAGAGAAAATGGATAGCTTGGTAGCTCATTCTAAACACTTGGCTTAAAAAATTAAACCTACCTTATCCCTCTTGTATACTCGGCTCACGCGTGGAGATTCATTCACATAGCTCATCCTAAGGCACGACCGGTGAGCCAAGTCAACAATAGGGATTGGCCAATGTATTGGCCATTCCAACATAGCCCGCAGTTAAACCAATTTACAACTTGCCACATTAACGGATCCACATACACCACTCGACCCATAACTCGGTGAACAAGTGGTCAAACAAACCCACCAACTTTACAACGTTGCTTACTAAGCCATATGATCTTTGGTTAGCCGAGTAGGTTAAAAACAACTCATCTAATTAAACCCCTATGCATTTGCAAAAAAATACATAGCCCCTCCCACGTAAAAGCACCAAAGTATAGACATATGGACTAATGGGGGAGGGGGCACTCCATATCAATATGAATCCCACTTTAATAAAGTCAAAATATTCAAACTATGGTCGACAAAATTAAAATAATGTGGGCCTCGCTCATAGACCATAGTGTTAAGAAACACTATAAAAAGGGTCGCTTTGTAATTAGAGAGTGGGCAAAGACTATATTGTTATTAAGGAGGCTTATTGAGTGAGCTAGGAGGAATTTGGCAAAAGCACCAAAGTAGACTAGGATTAATTTTGCAAGAGGAATCTAGTGAGAAGATCAAAATCATTTAATACTCATTGTAAGCATAATTTTATATGATTTTAATAGATTGGTCCCTTGAATTGGACCCGAAGACGTAGGCCATTGGTGTCAAACTTTGTTATCACATGTGATGTTAAACTCTTGATGATTTTTCCTAGTTATTTTCTCTTATTTTTTACAATTCTCACAACCTACTAATTTTAATTAAAAATACAAGAAAGTCATAATGTCATTTTTAATCTAAAGAATCATTGTTTAAAGAAAAATATGGATGAATGTTACAAATTTTTCTTATGATTTTGGATCAAGAATAATAGTTGGTATTCTTCTTCTCAATCCATATGAAGCCATCACATGAGCATGATTTGATCCAATAATAGTCTTTGTGTCTTAAGCATCACACTTCAATCCTTTATTCCATGATTGCATGTACTTTTCCCAACCCATTTTTGGGTATGTGTATATTCATTCCCACCTCTATAAATATCCCTCCCCTATATATAATTTCCATTTTTGTTGTGTTTTATTTTCCCTTCTAGTTTGTTTCCCTTCCATTTTTTTGTTTGCATGTGTGTGTATTCAATAAGGGAAGTTGTGTAGCCTATCTTTCAAATGACTCCATAAAGCACAATGGATAAGGAACTGGTCCACAAAGAAAATTGAGTTTCTAGGTATCTCATGTTATGTCCTCACTACGATTGGTCCACAAAAAGTACCCAAGTTACTGACTAGCTATTTTCCTAAGAATTTGCATGGGAAAATCCACCTGAGGACATGACAACTTTACTCACAAAGTGTCAAAAATTTGAAAGTCATACCTTTCCGAGACACCCCCAAGTTAGTCCATCCTCAACAATAGTCCTACCCTATTAGTAAAAATATCCCCATGTGTTTTTCCTTCCAACCCCTAGGTGATTTAGGAAATAAAATTCAGTCCCCCTAGATGATTTTAGGAGCTTTTGGAGAATGCCAATTTTTGATCAGTTTTGGGAAGGGCTACCACTGGTCTTCCCGAGACTAATGCACCCCTTGGAGTGGAACAGAGGCTAAAATTAAAATTGGAAGTGAATTCAAGTGCCAATAACATCAAGGAAAATATTTTTGAAGATTCAGGGAAGATTTGGAAGTTTTGGAGCAGGCTCATTGGAAACGGGTTCTCGTGCCCTAAGTAGTGTACATGGAAAAACATAAACTAAAGAGCTTCATGAAGCAATTTTGAGAGATCTAAAAGGAGTTAAAACTCAAACAAGACATATTCAAAAAGGTGATTCTGAGCTCTAAAATATGATAGAATTAGATTCTTCAGAAAACCTAGGTGAAGTATGATTACATACAATTTTTATCATACTCTGTTATGGAGCCAGAACAAAAAAATTATTTTTCAAGGCTCAAATGGAGGAATAAAGAGTAAATATGTGCACCATTTGATTCAAAAGGAAATTTTCAGTCAAATTAATATAATATTTCACCTTGAAACTCATCCGAGAGCTCAAGATATCATCGTCACAAGTTGGTTCAAGGTAAGAGTTCAATACAAAGCCAAATGTTGAAGTGGACACATGTCAGCTCCAGAATCCAGGTGGATTTTGATGTCCCTTTCATCCCTTTATCAAAGGGACATAAGGGAAATGAAAATTCACTCAACCCTTTTTATCCCTCTGATCACCCATAGACCCTCTCGCATCGCTGTTGAGGCCCAAGGAGCTAGTTGGAGCCTTTTCTCTCACTGCACGGATGATCGCTAAGTGTTGCGATTTGGCACGATGTGAAAATTGATGTCAATTTCATCCCTTTAGAAAAGAGACATATGGGACAAAAGAAATTTCCAACCCTAGCTATACGCCTGTTCTCCATACACCTAAAATTCAGCCCCTGTGCTTCCCTCAAGCTCCCTTGCTCAAATGCTCAACCCATCAGATGATCGCCACGTGTAATGATTTAGCGTGATGTGAAAATTAATGTCACTTTCATCCTTTTGGAAAATGGGCATTAGGGAAAAAAAATGCACCCAGCCCCATATGCTTACTTCTTGGATGAACAAAAGCTAAATTCAATACTTAGTCATTTTCATGCCGCCATACCCCACATTCTTCTTGCGTTACCGAAATGTTGTCAGATCTTCCACAGAATTCCATGGTCCATTTTTTCTATAAAAACAAGATCATTGGTGTTCTCATACACCTGAAAACACCAAAAACACAACGAAATTCATATTTGAATGAAGAAAAATGAAAAAATGAAGATATTTTGCCTGAAAACCCTCGTAGTCAAAAATAGAGAAATGCTAGTTTCTCACAATCCAGAGCATGAATTGAGATGCCATCTTTTGAAGACTTCCTCATTTTTCAATAAAATCAAGATGCAACAATAGGGAGATCAAATAACTCCTGAAACCATTTGTTTCATAAACAATCCCATTTTGTGCCCTAGCTCACGTTTGTTAGATTTCTCATCAATCTGACAGTCGGATTGAGCTAAAAAAATTGCACATAGACTCCAAATGAAAATATATCGCAATGGAGTTGATTTCATCACGATCAAAGATAAAAATCCAGACCTACAAATTTCATGCTCCATTAATGGTTGCCATGGCAGTTCTATGCCCGAAGTCACGATCATGTGAAAATTTCATTTTTTATTTCCAAGCATTTTGGTGGGTGAAATCAAGTGAAATTTTGGGGATAAGATCACGATGATGAGACAAATCCAAAAATATGTGTATTGTGGAAAACTGTGTGCCGAAGACCCACTTTCCAAATATATTAAGATTTCCTACACAAGTTTGTTATTTTTGGTTAGTCTTCATTAGAAGCAGAGGTAGTGAAGACAATGTTCATCGAATACTATAATGAGGTCACAATGATTGTTTAGAGTAAAAAACAGTGAAAATGACCACTTAATAAAAATAGTAAGTTCCCTATATGGGTACCTACTAAAAATAGTTGGTCATTTTGAGAAGCATTCGGTGAAGGAAACGTGTAAAGGATAAAATAAAGAAGCTAACCTCATCAAGATGATCTAGAAAGGTAGAAATCACCATTTACTAAATATAGTAAGTCTCCCTCAGGAACTTGCTAAAAATAGTAAGTCACATTCAAGGGGAATTTTTGGCAAAATGAGACACAGGGGATAATCATTTAGGTCAATATCACCATTTGGGGTCCAGAGAGGAAAACTCTAACACTTACCAAAGATAGTAAGTTTCCCTTTCCAAATATAGTAAGTGTCAAGGAAACATGAATTTCAAGTGCACATGTTGGTCTAGTTTTTCAGGTGTGATCAATCATGAAGAGATGGTGGTTTTTTGTGGTTTGGAATAATCATCTCATATTATAGAACAAGACATCCATCATGGTCTCAATGATGTACTCATCACTTATGCAAGCATATATATCATTCTAGAGGCAAGTGGAACATAACAGTGTCACAAAGAATCATCACGAGCATGGTTTGTGGGTCATCTTGAATTCACTTCGGGAAAGTCTCAAACAATTTTTTTAACACTTATCGTATGGTCCAAGGGATATATACATCATATGGTTTGTGGTCATCACTAGATGGGGTAGATTACTCAAATTTATTCAAGGGAGTAATCTTCATTAGAGTGGAGGATCACTTGTGTTATAAATCTTTGCTAAAAGTTCATGAATGCATCAAGGCATTTAAGCAGTTCATCGCAAGGAGTGATTTTCCTTCATCCCTTCCCTCCTCTCTTTCCCTCTCTTCTTTCTCTCTCTATTCTAATTCTTCATTGGGTCATATCATTGTCTTTTGTCTTATTCACTTAAGTGACTTATTTTAATATTGTAAAAGTATTTTCTTAAATTATAAGAGAAATACTTAATTGATGGAAAATAAAAAGTCACAAGTGGAATATGAAACATGAAGAGTCATATGAGGGAGGTGAAGGGTCAAGTTCAAAGTGTATAAATTGGGATGGCTTCTCCATTCTAAGGGATTCAGATTCTGAATTTTTGCAGAACTTCTACTCTAGTAGCATTGTGAATTGGGGTAGCTTGATTGAAGCTTTGTATTCATCACTACACATGAAATAAAGCTACAATTTCTTCCACTTCTCCCCCTCTTGCATATGTTTCCTCTTTTCCCATACTATGCACAACTTTTTTGAAATACTAATTAAGGAAAAAGTTTCTATTTTCTCATATGTATGAATGTGTGCATCTTTGTATGCATGGTTTCCTCTCATCGTTAGTGTTGAAGCATTGTTGTTTTCTTCCTACAAATATGTGTGATGGTAACTTCTGGTTAATGGTTGTAGGAATATGATTTTCTACCTACAACATTAATCCCTATTTTCTTGCTTCCCACTCCCCTTTTCCCCTTTCAAGAAAGTTTCATCTCTTGCAAGAAATTACAAGCCTTGTTGTAGGATCAATGGAGTGTTCCTGTTAGATCCCCAACATTTTGGCCACCCACAAATTTTATTTCATCCACACATAATAACACAAAGCTGCACTATTCAAGAAGAGGGATCTAGAAGCCAGAGTGTTGGAAAGAAACCCATAGATTTTTCCACATGAAATTTTTCTAGCCAACACTTGCATAAATGAAATTTTCATAGCAAATAAGATGTATATTGAAAAAAATTTCAACAAATCTTAATCCATGAAAGAGAATAAAAATCTTCATATTTCATTTAAAGAAAACCATTCACCAACTTCGTCAAGAAAAAGGAGATTGGAATAACAAGAATGGAAAGAAAGAAGGTTCTTCTTTTGTATTACAAATTTTTTATCCATAATATACAAAATGCACTAATATCCAACCCCTTATACAAAGAAAATGCAACCTTATATAGGCAAACAGAAGGAGTAACTACCCAAACTAATTAGTTGTCTTAGTTAAGTGTTAAAACACTTTATTAATTGGTTACACTAAATGAATTTTTATTACAATTTATGTTTTTAATACAATAAAGTCAATTACAAAATAGAATAATGATTGATATTAAGAATCATAGGAAGAAGGAAAAATTGATGTCGACACTTTGAGTTTTAGAATGCATAGTACCCACATTTCTTATAGCTCAATTACTTGTTACCCCTCTTACTCTTAGACATGTTTTGGCAGGGATTTGATATATTTTGGACATTACATTAGGAGATTTGATCTTATTAGACATATATGGAGATTTAGGCGTATAACGCCAATTTTTCTTGATTATTATGTTGTCGCATTATCTTATGATGTCATGGATACAAATTGATATGATGTTGTTTTGGAATGCAATTATATTGATGGATACTCAGTTTGTTGCATGTTGGGATTCTATGGATACATGTCACTTTATCATTGTGTCTAACCTATGGTGAATTATGTATAGTTGTGCACATTGTCACATTTTCGATTCCAGAAATATGATATGTTAGTCTAGAATTCATTCATATCTTATTTAGTAGTTGATTCAATTTTTTCAGATAAATACGTTTAATGTGTATAATGAGTGTGCAGTGACAGTCATAGGAGAACGTGGGATTTAGGCCAACTACACAATTTTGCACAAGCAGCCCATGGGGCTAAGTCCTAGCCGTGTTTATTGCATGAGGCCTTAGTATTAGAGTTTATTATTTTGGGCACCATGTGTGACCCTCATTTGTAATGTAATATGTCTTGTATTATTAATCTTGCTTAGGGTGTTTAGTTTGTGTTGTAAACTTGTTTAGGGGAATTAATGGCCCCACTTACATTAAGTTTTAAATTTGTTTAATGATGTACTTAATAAAAATGGGATTAGGGTCACATGTGAACCCTTGGGTGGGCCCCACACCCTCTACCCTTGTGCCCAAGTGTGCCCAAACCCGAAATTGGGTTATTTTAGGCATTTTTAGGGACCCCTTTTTAGTTTGGGAGTTCCCTTAGCATGAAAATGGGCCCTTGGACCCTACCTAATAGGTAGGGGGGCTTATTTCTAAGGCTTAGAGGGATTTTTCCTCTCATTTTTCCTCCCTTTGGTCACATCCATGTAAGGGGTATGGATAAGTGTGCTTTGTTAAAAGTTACACAAGATTGTTTTGTTATCATTGTGGGTAATTTGGGAGAAGAGGGCTAAAAGTCATTTTATCCTTTCTCTCTCTTTATCTTTGGCATCTTTGACCTTGAGGGAAGAGAGGGGTGACACATGTCACCCCCTCATTTGTGAGGATTTTTGCTTGCTCCTCTTCAAATTATCCCTCATGGGAAAAGAAGAGAGCTTTTTTGGAGCTTTTGCTTGGAGGCTTGTGGATTTTGGAGCTAGAGTTGCTTTGGTCAAGGAGTGGAAGAGATTGAATTTGGAGAGCTTTTTGGAGGTATGTTTCTTGAGATTTATTGTATGTGTTATATCATGCTAGATATTAGTTTGTTTACTTGGAAATTTTTGTTGTTGCATGTAGATTTTATTTTTGTTTACTTGATTTTGCTCCCTCCATCAAATGGCATGATAGATTTTGGAGTTTGTGGGGGAAGAGAGAGGGATTTTTCCTCTTAATTCTCATAGGATTGATGGGCAAGCCTTGTAGGATTTAGTTACTCCCCTCAAGTGGTTTGAGGTGGAGAAGGTGGTTCATTTGGCTTGAACCTCCTTCCCCATTGTTGGTGAGAAACCCTTTGGGGTTTGAAAATCCTTCCATGAAGGATTGGTAAAAGGGTGGAGAAATAAGGAGGGCTTGAATGAATTTTGAGAAATAAGAAGGGTATGGAGATCTTGTCTTTGTGTAAGTAATGTTGGTTATAACCTTTGGAGAACTCTTTTCTCTTCCCCATTTTAGAGGTAGAACTTGGTTTCTCCTCCTTTTCTCTTTGTAAATTTGGAGTCTTGTTTTAATATTTGCCTTGTTTTTATGTGGATGTAATGTTGTTTTTTCACCCTCACTCTTGTACAAAGTTGTGGATAATAGTCCTCTTTCCCATGGGCTTGGGGGAGGCTAGCATGCATCCCAACCTTGGGAAGGCATGTAATGATGCCTATGGTTGGGTGGTAAAACAAGCTTCTTCTCCTTGTATGGATTCCTTGAAGGCATTTGAAGTTTGATCTCAAGATGGAAGTTGGTGATAGTTGGAGCTTCTTTGTCTTCTCAAATCTTTTGTGAAACATTACTTGCATTGTAACCTCTTGAGTATGGCTTTATGGGAAGATTCTTTGGCATGCAAAAGTTCTCATCTTGTGAATTGAAAATCACTTGTAAGATTGGTATTTCATTAGTATTTGAAAACTTTCTTTCAATCTTGGGAAGGATTTGTTAGGTTGTCTTCTTATGTATTTTAGCATGTTTGAAATATGATGTATTGAGGAATTTTGCAAAAGAAGTCTTGTAAAATATCTATATTCCTTTAACATGCTTTGTTTTTTTAATATCATTTTGATAAAGAAAGATTATTTATTGGAAAGGGTTATTACAAAAGAAATAATCTTACTTTGTTGAGAGTCTCATTTGTTTAAAAATCTAAAATAATCTTTTAGCATTGCATTTGAAAAGAAAGTATCCCCTCTTGTATTGTTTTGTTTGTAATATTAATGCTTGAAATAAGACTAGTCTTGATTTCTTTTCATGTGAAGTTTTAATGATTTGTTCTTATTAAGCAATCATGTTGAATAAGTAATCTTCTTTGAAAATTTTCTTTTAGAAATGAGTCTCTTATCTTATTTGAAAATACCTGGTTACATTCCTTTTAACTCAAAATAGGTGAAAGATTTAACCTAAATAGTTATAAAAACCTTTAAGATTCTTACTTCACTAAGTTAACTAAATTAGGATTTGCTATTATTTAAGTTGAAATAATCATTCTTCATCATTGTGTATAAAATAAGCATTTTCAGAATATACCTAATGTAGTTATAGTTATATCATGCAACTATATTGTATTTAAATATAGTCTTGGGTTATTGGTTATATTGAAATAGTTATTCATTGTAGGTTTATATTTTAAAATATATTGTGAAAACTTATATATATATATATATATATAGAAAAAATAATAATAATAAAATAAAAACAAAAACAAACATTGTTTTAAAAGTTTTAAACAAAAAAATATATTAAAAAAATTAAACACTATTAGGGAGGGCCGAACCTCCCCCACCCATCTTTGGCCACCCCAAACCTGCCCCAAACTCCCTCCACGTTGCCACCTCCTTAGCCCCGTCTACCGCTCCTCCCCCACACCCCGCGACTATCTCCCAACCCGCCACCACCACCCAAACCCACCGCCGCCATCTCCTCGCCACGCCCTCGCCCCGTACCCTCTTTGTGCAGCCATCCCCTATCATGCCATCCTCCAACCTTGTCAGCATTTTTCCCCCTTGTGCAGCAACCCCACTCCTACCTCCCCATGTGGATTCTTTTTTTTTTCCACACAGCCTCCCCATAAATCCCCCACACACACAAAAGAAAAATATATATATTTATCCAAAACCAAAAAACATCTTGGGAGGTATGGCTTTCACAAAAGGGGAATACATAAGAATTTTCAAGATTCCATAGCTCCTCCATCTACACAAGAAGAAACAAAATTAAAAAAAAATGAGAGAATATGGTAAAAAAAAGAAAAGGATAAAGATGTTAGGGCAAACTTTAGGGTAAACTCAAAATCTAGGGACCAGATTTGTTTAATCCTAGGGCTCAAATAAAACCCTACACACCTTTTAGTCATGGGAAATATAGTGGGAATGAGAATTAATTAAAAAGGGGTGTGTGGGCAAATAAATAAAATGGGAAAATACAATTATCTTAAAAGGGTGTAAACTCTTTCTAGTGGTGTCCCTAGTAAATAAATAATAATTCAAAAATAATAATAATAATAATATTGTTTCGATGATAGTGTTTAGTAAGTGGGTAGATCAATTTAGTTTAAAATAATTATTAATGGGAAACGGATTTGTTTTGATAGTATTCTCCTTTTAAAAAAAAATCTACCCAAATTTCTAAAGTGACTTTTGGTCTAGTTTCTGAGACCCAGGCGGGTCATTACGTAATGTGCATTTGGAAATTTATCACCGCAATTGATATCTCCATTTATTTGAGTATGATGGTGTTGGAAAGATTATTCAACCAACTACCGAGATAATATTCCATTTCTTTTTCTATTCCTCCAAATTGAGCAAGTCCTTTATCTACTTCTATGATGACATTATTGAGTTCAGACAATTCATCCATCTTTCCTGTGTTCAGAAATTATGCCTTTAACAAGTTTTCCTTAATAAATGTATTAAAATTTCCTTTGATCTGATCAACAAAATTTCTCTCTAATGAATTTTCCTTGAACAATTAGAAATGAAGGGCTTGCAAGTCTGTAAAAAAACTAAGCTTTTAGAGACTCTCCTTAGTGAACTTTATTTCACATCCAAATCAAGGCCTCGTCAAGGAATTTAATTCTCTATTCAACATTGAAATCCTAGTTCTTCGACATATTGTTTTTTGGATTCATTTAAAATATTCTTAGAGAGAAGGATTTTCTCATCGGTGTGAGCCATGATACGAAGATCTTGGATAACATCAACCCATATTTTGAGTTCTTTATCGATGGTGTTGATCCTTGAATTGATTTTCCCTTGAGCTGAAATAACATTGTCATATGTTTTACAGGCCTAATCAATGAACTCCAATCCAGAAAGAAGAATTCCTTCCACTCAAGCCTCTGATGCTTTGGCAAGTGTAATGTATTTGTGAATTTCAGCAATTACTTTCAAATCAATATTGGCAGTGACATCAGTTAGTGGAAGTGTTGATAGAGGAGTTGGATCCAATGGATCCTTGTCCAATGAGAGGAAAGACTTAATGAAATTGGTCAGTACATGTACTTGTTCCTCTAGCTGCTATTAGATCTACTTCCATTTTTCAACTTTCTTGATAAAATGCTTATTTCACTAAATCTGGACTTATTCCAGTCTGAGCAGCTAAAAAATATAGCCAATATTGAAATCTAATATTACTATTTTTTAATTCCAAAATGTTAAATATTAGAATTATTTGCACTCCAATATCACACATATTGGATTCCAAAATCATACATATTGGATTCCAATATCACATATATGGAATCCAAAATCACGTATATGGAATTAAAGCGTACTACAAAATCACATATATTGGAATCTGAAAATCAAAATATTGGAATCCGTTAATTCTCCTTCGGAGTCCAATATATCTAATCAGGAATTAAATTAATGAATATGTGAAAAAACATTTAATGATTTCAGGGAATCCAACATTGATATGAGAAATAATGCCTAACGGCTACTAGCCCATATAAAACATATACATTTTTTCTTTTATAAGGGCTAACGACCACTAGGATTAATGTTTTCTTTGGAATAATGATCTTATCAGTTTTAAGATGTTTTTAAGATTAAACTATGTAAATTTGAATATTTAAATCACCATTGTCTGGAACAGGTCGCTAGGCTAATGACATTCATGAGATGTAAAACACTTCCAAATTTAATTACTATGATTCGATTGAATGTTGGGACAGTTATAGAATTACCGAAGATGATATGAAGAAACTTAAAGAGGGTGAAAATTAAATTTAGGAAAACGTAATTAACTGTAAAACCATTACAAATATATTTTTTATATTTAAAGTGAGATATCAAATTAACTTCAATTATTATGGTGTGATTGAACCCTACAAGCAACTAGAGAATTTATGAAGATGTTATGAAGAAATTAACATAAGGCGACGATCCATCATAGGAGAATGTAATTAATTGTAAAAACATACCAGATATGTTTTCATATTTAAATTTAGATATAAAATCAATCAGAAGAGACATGACATAAAAAATTTCATATTTAAATACGGATATGAACTTATTTAAAATTAATTATAAAACTATCCCATATATATTTTACTATTTAAATATAACTATGAAATAAATTAAAATTCCTTTACCAAAGGTAGAATTATAGTAAAAAAATTGAAGAATCATTTGAATTTATAATGTAACACTATTCCCAAATATGGTCTTCCAAATCAATAATACAAAACATATTCAATCTACAATAAAAATATCCCTATAATTGTTTTTGTGATATAATATAATATTGAACATCTTCGACATCCTTCAATGGTTGCAACAAAGGCCACAAAACATCTAACAAGTATTTTTCTTCTTACTTAGAACCTATGTTAAAAGTTTCAATAATTATGTAGTTCACAACATTATTAAACTTGTTTTTCTCTAAAGAGCCATCCATAAGCAATGTATTTTTACAACTCTATGATGCATTAAACCGCGAAAAAAATGGAGTTAAGATTCTTGAGATATAATTTTTGATTCCTAGAACCTTCACAATCATAGTGTTTGGTCTCAATGCAATCTTCCGTATAAATATGAACTCAAAGCTTCGTGAACCTATAAGCTAATGTTTTCAAGGAATGAAGGCATCATGTTATCAATATTTGACTTTCTCGTCAATGTCCATATTGTTATTTTTAATTGTTTTTTGCACCGTTGCAAGAAATCTTTGACATTAGGTCTAATAAAAAAAAATTGAGCTCAATGCCGCCAATTTTGTTTAACTTGTTAAAAGTCAAATCAGCCTTCCTGGAGGGTCTGCTCCAAAACACCATTTATATAAAATATGAATAGTTTCATGTTGCATTTGTTCATATATGCAAATGAAAAAAACAAAATGAAATGGTCGAGAGTGTGGTGAATCAATTAAAAAATAAAAACAAGTCCCTTTCGATATTTTAATATAAAAAATCAAATGGTTTTAGGTGGTGATGAAGGTCAAAAAATCTAATGGTGTTCCTCGTTTCATATCTATACTAGGAATATTTTTTTTTTTTGTGTAGAATGTAATGTTTTAGCATGGCGATTCTTTCTATGCCTTATTTTAGTTATTTCATTGCATTGGAAAGTGGTATACATTTTATATTATCAAAACAAAAATAGTATTAAATCATGCTCAAAATTATTTTGGGAATACATATTTTATTCATAAAATTTGCTCAAAGATTAGCACAAGAAAGATTTTTTTAATTCACATTCAGTAACTTATACACTCACACTTTAAATCGATAATTAGGAAAATTTAAATTCTCCATACTTATAATTGTATAATCTCAAAGATACAAAATAGTTACACGTAACCATCACAAAAACATATGAATGCATTTTATTTAAAATTTTAAGTCAGATCATCACAATAACATTTTGAAATGCTACCTTTCTATTTAGTATTTACTCACTCCAAATATTTTATGTCGCCTACCACATTCAATCCCTTAGACACTATTAGTGATAAGTCTTTGTAAAAATTGGTCATCAACCACATATTTTAAACAATGTTATCCTCTACTTTTCATCCCAACCATAAAATTTGTTGGATGGTTTCCTTTCCACTTAATGTAATACACATTGTCTTTAGAATTGCTGAGAGAAAATAGTTTATACTCCAAACCTTTTCTAGATATTTTATTACAATTCCATCAACTATATTGCAATGTTATTTTCCCTAGGTGACTACTAGATTCAAGTCAGTCGATAATTTTTTATTGAAGGCCTTTATCAGTTTCAACATCAGCAGAAGTGATTTTTTCTTACCAGAATCCCATTTCAAATTTTGTTGATAATTACTTTATAAACTCTTTCATGCCACCTCGCACGTTGATAGTCTCTTGCGGAACTTGAATGACATGTCCCTAGAGGGTGATTGGTTTTCTCATATAACAAGCCATCCAAATCTAAAATAAGAAATTAATTCTTGTGGCTAACTACAGGGAAGTAAATATATATATTTTAATCGGTCTCATATCAATTCTAACCAATGGAAAAAAATAAAAATTTAGCTTGCGGCTACCACTTCCCAATGGGCCTCAGGTGTAGGATTGCATCTTTGTTACCCGCAATCGATCCTTTGATGCAAGATTTGTTTCAAAAAAACATAAATCTATTCATAATATAGCTATTGCTATGGAAAATTAAAGTGTATTTGAAAAAAAACATAGTGATCTACATGGTAAAATGGTAAAATCAATATTAGCACTTTAGTTAGTTACCACTTACCGAATGAGATTATAGTTTGGCTTGCATAGACCTTACTAGCTGTTGGTTTTTTATCCAAGATGTATTGCAAACAACATTAATCAATTCATAAATGATTTCATGCTATAACAAATGAAAACATAATTGAAAAGTAAACTGGTTTCCATAGTAATATGGTAAGTGCAAATAAAAATGTTGTCTTTTTGAATGAATTGTAGTGGCCGCAAGGTTCGTTTTATAGATGTTGAACCACCCATTGGTGGACAACAGTTTTGATATATTGATGTGGATTAGCGATTGCTAGGCTATGCCATCATTGGTTGGACTAAGCATTGATTCTAATGTTTGTATCATTATGTCGATACTAATGGTTTATGTAGACAACCAACAACCTGGTAACTACAAACTATGTAGCATTGGATGCCACCATGAAATTTTGAAATAGGTTATTTGGTAATTCCTTCTTTGAAAATGGTTCTACTTCTAGAATTAGCTAATATCATTTTATATAACTTTGTGATCCTTAGAAATGGTTATGTTTAAAAATACACATAGCTAACATACCGGTTACGACTACATATTTGTATGTAGTTACCAATGCACATTCCACCGATACTTTCTCTAATTTTTGGTCATTTTCATAAACCATTAATTGTCTTATAAATTTAAGGGGATTAGTAGCGATTCACTTTTTCTAATGCACATGACTAATATACTAGGATTTGATTGCATATTTGTGCATGATGTGGTTGAGTTATCCTCATTTTTCATTAGATCTAGTGAGCATAGAGTATTGTCAAAATAACATAAACAATGGAAATTTAAAATATAGCTCATTAAACATATTTATAAGATAATTGAAGTTCAATCACCATGTTGAGTTGAATGTGTAGTATCAAGTTGATGATTTGTACATCAACTCCTATTGTCCTTTGGTTGTTTGTGTAAATAAGAAATGTGTAAATAATTTTTTCAGTTAAAAAACATTTAACATAATCACATATTCGAGTTGTATTCAGGTACAAACCTTTCTTCATATGAGAATAGTAATGTTTAAAAATATTTCCGACTATGTGTCTCAACAATAAAAATAATGAGATAGATTAGATTCAACTAATGCATGCAATGCGAATCTACCAATGTAAAACACTAATACTAAAGAATTCTAGGAACAACATTGAGTGAACATCTCAAACCAAAACTTATATGATTGCTAGCAAGGAAAAGGATGTTTGTTTCCTTTTAGGCCCATTTCACTTTTACTTATTAATTGTTGTGGCGCTTTTTCCATCCAATCCCTACTGATTTCTTCTCTTTATCATTGTTATCGTTGCATTTTTCACTCCGCTTATTGTGTACATAAGACACAAAATTTTAAATTTGCCCGTTGATATCACAGAAGTCTGAAAAGATCCATCCATAATCAATTCTTCACTTTCTTTAACCTTTTCCATGTATTTTTTTACTGTTTCTCTCAACATTTTTGAATATTAAATTGGTTTGAGAACAATAATAATACAATCCAACACATTGGTTCCAATAATTGTTAGTAGCTCCATTATTACTTTAGAAGAAATATTGCTATACAAATTGTAATTATTGGTGATAACGCATTCTACATTGAAAGGACCGGTGGTACTTATACCGATAGAGTTGACGAAATCTAGAACAAATATGGACATTGACAAGTAAATTCTTTCGTGTCCCCCATCCCGTATGGTTTATTGTTTTTCATCGACACCACATATTTTTCTAATATTTTTGTGCCTCGATGGGAAGAGCTTCTTCCACCACTTGGTCCTCTTTTTGTTTAGATTTTTTCCTTATGTGGGAATCAAATTTTATCTTTCCTTTCCTCTATTCACCCAATAGTATGCATAACTAGCAGAGAGTGATTCATGCAATTTAAATTTTTCAATTACATTGGATTCACTGCAGGATGTCAATAGATTAATATCTGGATGTTTGTCTTTAAAATATTGTGGAGCTCTTGATCTCATTTTTCTATCTCCTTTTATCCTCTAACAATAATAATAAAACTTCTACTATTACATATTCCCGAATAGGCTAGTTAACCAAACATCCCCGATTGTACTTTATCTGCTAAGATCGATAGTTATTTATTGTTCATTCCTGTGTAGCCCTCGAATGAATTGGATATGAATATTTCTAATGAATTAAGATAAAATTTATCCGATTATCTTTAATAGGTGAAAAAGCAAGGCCACTAGATCTAAAAACTCAAATGTTGTAGTCCATTTAGTCCATATATCATCCGATAATAATAGAAAATTCCATTTTTCGTATAGATTGTTGGTTGTGTCCATTTTGAAAATCAAAAGGCATTGATTCTCAAAGTTCTACATTCAAAGGACAATCATATGTTTTATCTTTTTATATAAGGAAGATAAATGTTAATAAAAAATGCAATAAAATTAAAATACATTACCCTCCACTCCTTTGTTTTGTTTTTTTTTTTCAATCCAGACATTAAGTACATCCAACATATTTCCAAAACGATCTAGATTTTTATACAATAAATTAAAAAAATTGGTTTATAAGAATTTTTTGTTCACTTAATTCTATTGTTTGTAAATATTAGTAAAGGCATCGTTACTTGCATTTGTAGAAAGAATGCAAGCCCTTCAAAACCGTAGCCTCTTATGTAAAGAATTGTAAGTATCTGAGCCCAAAATCATTTTTGTGCACATATAATTTGTTGGCCATCAAGTATATAAAATTTAACGTCATCCTTTTCCAAGTCTTGTGGATCTTGAGCTCCACAACCTTATTCAGAAACTGCAAGAAGAGAATATCAATCGCATCCCTCTCGTAGGAATAACATTTATCAACATGGAGTGGAAAAGAAGGTCAAAATTCTCATCATCTACATGATGATACTAATACTATAGAGTTGTTATATGGCATCTCAAAACATCAATTGAAAATACTTCACCATTGAACATAAAGTATTCAAACTATTCAATAGTTAAAGGTTCTATTTTCGTGAATATAGTGGTTACTTTCTTCAAGAATGCAGTTGATTCAAGATTCTTTTTCAACCCTCGTAACTTTGATATGGATGTATCAAGATCCAATTTAGCCAAATCTGTTCGCCTTAGCATAGTAAACAACTTTACATGTTTAGGAGGTGAAGAAAACCTTTCTATTCAAAAATGACAAACGAAAGAGGTCAGATCATCTCTATACAATTTTTAAGTAGCCCAAGCATGCCAATGTGAATGTCTTCTCGTGCATTTGAACAACTAGTTTTTTTCATACTAACATCCCCAAATCCCACCCACATATGAACATGAACATTTGTTTTTCTTCCGAGGCTTTCATCTCTCACTTGCTAAATAAAGAAACATCCTTAACTCCATATCCGTAATAAGATACTTATTATGTTTATAGTCAACGTGTTCAACTTGAACACGTAGTGTACTCGAATCAACAATCAGAGAGAATATAACTATACCGAATTCCTCATGTCTGTCATCTATAACAAAAAAACAACCACATGTCATCAGAGTAGTAGTTGTGGCCATGGATTTCAACAAACCATTCCTCATCTCTTTTCTTCTAGTACTCAACACCTTCAATGAATGTAATTTCCGAGAATGGATTGTGACCAATGGAAGAAATTTTACCTACAATTGGAGTAGAATATATTAATAATTACTTCACTTATGGAGTAATTTGTTTTCCCATTATATGATAATGAATGTAAGTATTAGCCTTTGTGATCACCAATCTCTATAGTACATTACTTTTTATCATTGGAGAGTAATCAATGTAATGGTTAGCGATCAGCTAGGCTTCAACTAAACATGATATCTAACCTTCAACTAGTTACTATAAATCGTATTTTGTGGATCACATCATTAAGAACAAGAAACTATGCAAAATTATTCTTGACAATTAACACGCAACATATTTTAGAAGGATTATTCATTATCTAAAAATCATCCACATTGCATAGATAGCAAGAAAGGAACATTTGAAAACATATATTTTAGTGAGAGGGGGGATATAAGTCGACATATGAATGGACAATTTTAAACATTACTTGGTAATTTACACTAATTGAATGGATATAGCATAAAGGCCATTAATATTTAATTTTTTGAATGGTGAGTGGAGTGTATGAGAAATAAATCACAATAATGGGTTTAGAGGTTACTAAGGATAATTTTTAAACATAAAAAATGTTTAGTTGTCTCATAACACATTTTGCAAAAAATAACATAGTGCCCATTAAGGCCTAAAAATATTATTTGTAATTGAGCATTAGATAATGCCATAATTCATAGTTGGGCATATCAAAGAAAATGACGTTGACTTGAAAGAATGTGTCTAAGGATAAGGTATGTGCGAAGACAAGGGGAATTTAAGGGCATGGAAAGATAGATAAGAAAACATGCACTAGAGCACTTCCACTTGGGACTTAACCAAATTCATAGATTCACACTATTTTTAGGGATAACATGCAGAGAACACAAAGTAAATGAGACATGTAGATCATGCAAATGGTATTTTGAGCATGAGTAATGTGAAAGTGCCATGCATAGGTTGAGCTAAAAATAGGATTTCTACTTGAAGTCGATCAAGGAAATATATTAATAGAGTGTTTGCATGTTGCGCATACTTTTGTAAAGGTGCATGGCTATTATTAGCATGTGGCCTATTTTGAGATGTGCATGGGTGGTAAAGGGAATGTCCCCATCCCTATAAATATGTATTTTGAACTATGTAGTTGAGAGAGAGAGAGATACAAAGAAAATAGAATTGGATTATCAGAAGGTTATTCGTTGTGTTTTCATTGCGCATAACTCATGGTCATATTTTACAATGTATGTAGCTTCTAATTTTTACAAAGTATTTATGGAATGGAGTATATTGATTGTATTATGGTGTTAAACGTGAATGAATTTGGTTGTTTTATGGTTCATCTTGTCTTATTTATTGTTTAGCTCGTTTATCATATTATTTAAAGATCAAATATGAATTATGCCGTGAATTATGAATGAATGATAATGAATCTAAATGTATTGAAACATATTTATACTAACATCTTGTACAACTGACCATAAAGAGGGATGGGGTACCTTTTCACACTCTCGGGTGAGCACTTAGCTTTGGCCGGGTGATGTGCTATCACACCTAGGTTATCTATAGTAAATTCTAGGTCGCATCATTGGTTCCATTGCCGAGAGCTCTTTTATCACCGCATTAAGGATGTTTTGTGATGAAGACGATCAGTTGACCTTGGAAAGTGTTGAAGATTGGATAAGAGACTTGGAAGAATAAAATATTCAGAGATTTAGCATTGGATCCAGCTTTTGATGCACGCACATGGGTGGAATAGAACCTATATGATTGTTTGTACGAGAGTTTCTTTGTAATCTTTCCGATAGATTTATATGAGTGGCTGGTTTCTTATACATCTAAAGGAGTGGGAGGTTCCGCACACTTGTTTGGACGTAAGAGGAAATTTAGATGCTTTATGACGTTGATTTAATTTGGACACGCACTATCGATACTTGGTTCTGTGGTGTTCTCAACATCTATATCTTGGAATATTTAATTTCCACTTATTCTTTCCTAGAGGTAGCTGAGTTTGAGTTTTTGCATTATCCCAGAAAACTGCCGTCTCGCAAAGCATTCCACTAGTGATCAAGATCTTATTATCGACCTTGAATTTGGAAGAGAAACCAATGGATAGATAAACCCCACCATGCATGGGGGAATGAGTAGCTTTAGTGAAGGATGATGGACCTCGTAGAAGCAGAGAGAAGAAAGGTAGCTCAAGTTTAATGAGGTGCGTGAGAGGAATTTGGAGAAGTGGTGCAAGTTTGCAAAGTAGATGTTGTCAGAGTAGAGAGAAATTGATCATGAAGTATTTTAAGATCACGTAGAGGACGTGGAACTAGGAATTTTCTAATTCCTCATCCGGGAAAGCATGATAGGGAACCCTATTTAGCCTCTTATGAGAATGCTATAACAGAGGCAATATGGGTCGAGGTGTGCATCCGAATCTACCTAGTGACCTAGCCCTTGAGCTTGGATTTCAATTTTCTATTATAGCCGTAGTCAACAAGCTAGTTTGGGAAATAGATGAGGAAGTGGTGGAGTTAACTTATCAGCAAGAATATGAGAAAACCAAATAACAAGTAGCTCCATGGATGGGAAAATGTCTTCCTTCTTATTTGGGGGACTGCTGGAGGTACCTTTTCGTGCACATCATCTACTGCAATACGTGCATGCGTAACTTTAGACTTACCTCTAAGAGTTTTACCACTTCTCGACTGTGGGAGTTTAGTTTAGTACCACTATTGAAACACAAGGTAATGTATCTTTTTGTTTAATCACTGTTATAGGTGGCTCTCGATCTAGTGGATCTTGAGGTAGAGGTAACACAAGAAGTTCTGGATTCAGAGGGCAAGGTCCTCACTAACCCCAGAATATATACATGGAGATGTCACTCCATCTTCCACAATATAGGGGTATAGAAAATGCTACTAAAAATGTGCATATGTGTGAAATATTGTGGTGCACAAAAGGGATTATGGCTTCTAAGCATAAGGCAAGCCGGTTTGAACTACATTGAAAGGGTGCATGCATAGTTAGTACAAGAAATTTGACCCTAATCATACTTGCATGGATTATACAACGTTATAAGATTCTTTCCTTAAGGAATCTCATATCCCTTAATTTGAGTAGAAGAGCATAAGCCCATCAAGGATATCAAGTAGGGCACTACTGAGAGTGTTCAAGAATATGATGCTCATTTCAAAACACTTTTGTCTAAAATTTCTTGTGATATTCATGCAAGCCAAAGATGCACAATGGTTCATCAAAGGTTTGATCACACCTTTGAGGAGGGCACCGCCACATAAGACATACGGATCCATGCAAAGAAATTGAAGCAATATTGCATATTGAAGTAGTTAGAAGTATAGAATTAGGAGTAAGCCCATTCTTGGATTCTCAAATTGCAGCAATGACAAAGTAGTTGTAGAAACTATTGGCTAATTTAGCACATGAGATGCACATGAGAGTTTGGTGTACAAATTATGAAGTGGAAGGGAACACTAAGGATAGTTGTCCCCGTAGATTAGTATGCTCATTATTGTTGAATTATGAGATATGTAATTTAGACCACGATGCAAGTCTTACCCACTATTACAACGCACGATAAGGAAGAATGTATCTTGCTATTGTAAGATTTGATGGTCCACGACTCATAATCACATCAAGATTGTAGAATGATTGATCAGATCCATGATACCATTAACATTGGTGTATGATAGACATGAGTTGTAAATAAATCTAAAGGTAAATGTGAGCACCATGATCAAGATCACACTCAAGGGCACTACGATCGAACGAAGGGCACTTTTATGGAAGTCATGGTAGAAGCCAAGAATACCATGGTGGATTCAAGGGCTAAGTTCGTTGTAGTGGAAGAGGTGATTTCCCTTGAGGAACATGTTTTATGTGTACATCTCCTAACCACTACCGGCATGAATGTCCTCAGAATAGTACTTGTTCTTTTTATGAAAAGAACCATAATTATGAAGAGTTCCCATACTTATATGAGCATCTTAGCAAGTAAAAAATAGGAAAATAAGGGTGCTGGTATGATTCGAATACAACACACCATAAAAACCAATGGATGCTAAAATTGGACCAGTAACAAGAGGTAGTGCCTTTGAAGACCACTACACACGCTGAAGTTGCGCATGCCAGAAAAAAATCACCAAAAACCCTACCATTACTAAGGATGACATTTTGCATGCATGATACATGATTGTACACATAAGAAGGAGGTTTATTAGGATACCATGGAGGTTCTTAGAGATCTTTAGGGTGAGATATAGTGTTTAAATGAGAAATCACGAAATTTGGAGTAGAAGAAAGCAATAAAGAAGTCTCACTCGAGATATTGATGATCCGAATTAAGTACATAAGATGTTGCACTAGGAGAATATTATTCCATTACTAGGGAAATTTTTAAAAGGAAACACTTTGTGCGTAACTAATAAGAATGGGAGGCAGATCCTACATGTTAATATTCCTCCCCATAGCTTGGATTATGATAAGGATATCACATTGAATGCAAGCACAGAAGTTAATGTGCTTACTTTAGATGCATGGGTGTAGATGGGCAGACATCCATTACAACCATCCTTTAATTTACAATTTATGGAAAATTGAACTAAGGCCACTCCAATTGGTTTATTAAAGGATGCATCCATTGCTTTACAAGGGGACAAATTCATTGGGTACTTTGAGGTAATGACGCTTACATAGGTAGACAACTTCCCGGTTCTACTCGAGCACCCATGGTGTTATGTAAATAATTCGATCTATGGTTCAACAAGGGGTATATGAGTTTATAGAACAAGGAAGAGTGTGTTATTATCCCTTTAATAGATGGGTAGTCTGCACCTTATGTGGAACCTTTAAGTGAAGAAGACCTAAATATAATTTATGTGCATGTCATTCAAGATCCAGAAGTACTTGAGCCATCTAAATAAGGAATCCTCTAGTGGGATGATGCATAGTCCATTAGTGATACTACAAGAATTACCTATGAAAATTAGGCACATGACACGTATGATATGGTTAGGTGCAAAGTAAGAAGCGCATCTACGCGCCTCGGTAGGTCTCACTATATTAGGAGGATGGGTATCAGTCTTGTACCCTAGCATACTGGCGAAGGAGACCCTGATGAATTCCTATGTGCTATGGAAGAATAGTTTGATGATCAGGTGAGAAGGAGGAATATGATGGCAGACGCACTTGGTGGATCGTACACCAGATAATATCATAGAATGGAAGGAAGTTACTATTGCCTTATCAACCTGGTTTCTCAGAGTAATGCACCTACTCAAATATGCACATATCATGGTAAGAGTCTTGTAAAGCACCATATCTAGTAGTGTGAGAGACTTTGGACAGAGGGATAGGAAGATTTACCACTTTCGTTTTGGGTGCACAAACTTTATTCCACCTTGCAAGGTTGTACGCATGCTTGGTATGTTTATGCGGAGCTGCATAGGGAGACTAGAAATTGGCAAAACTTGACTACAGGAATGAGCCATAATTTTGACTACTTCTCCACTAAACCTCTGGTGAAAGAGGCATTATGGGTTATGGAGTGATTGATTATCGGAGACAACGTAAAAGATGAGGAACCGATTTAGGATTTAATTGGTGAGGTAGACCCAAGAGCACGTTTTGATAAAGTAACAAGAACAAATGAAAAACTACTTGTGCAAGGTTGTTAGAGAAGGAGAAAGAAAATATGGTCTATATCGTATAAGTAGAAAATATATATATTGGACATTCAGAGGGTACGCATGAGGTCTTGGATAGTACATATGAGAAGGCACGTGCCTACCATGAACCTATGAAGACTAATAAGGTGAACATTGGTACGGATGCTAAACCTAAAGAGGCCATAATTGGAGACTACCTTTGGTTGGATTCTGAGGGGGATAAGATAATTGAGTTATTACGTAATTTCTAGGATTTATTTCCTAGGGGCTACCATGAGTTAAAAGGAGTCCATCAATCTTTGGGTAAGATGAAGATTAAATTAAAAGAAGGTGTGTGCTTGGTTAGAAAGAGACCTTATAGGATGAACCATAACCTCATGCGCATAAAGGTTAAAGAAGAGAGTGACAACATGTTGAACTATGGCATTATTAAGCCCTTAGAAGAGTCATAATGGGTGAGCCCCATGGTAATCGTATAAATATAGATGGCAGCATTAGGATTTGTGTGGATTACAAAGAGTTGAATGTTGCATGTGTAACTAACTGCTCCTACACCTTTCACTAAGGAAATATTAGAAGGCATTACAGGCACAAAATATACTTTACAGATGGATTCTCTTGGTATCATGTATGCATTTCTAAGGAAAATCAAGAGAAAAAACCTTCATGACTGAATGGGGAATATTTACATATACGGTGATGACTTTTGGTTTGAATAACACACTTGCAAAGATTCTCGCACATAGTTGTTCAAGCATTCCAAGATTTTATTCACAAATTCGTACAAGTTTACTTAGATGACTAGATGGTATATGGGATTATAAAGGATCATAGTGACAACTTGCACTTAATGTTTAAAATATGTAGATAGCTAAGCATATCCTTTAATTTTCCACACCATTTGGAACCTTGCTAGGGAATATCGTCTGCAAGGAGGGTTATCTAGCGGATCCAACCAAGGTTACAAGCTTATCATAGACCTCGGGAGGAGCCTACCATTCAAAGTGAGGTGCATGGATTCTTGGGCCATACAGGTATTACAGTAAAATTTATAAAAGGATATGCTAATATTTTCATGCCCTTAGAGGATTTATTAAAAGGTACAAGGACCTTCTATTAGGGAGACCCTCAACAACACACATTCAAGCGATGAAGGAGAAACTTACTACGACACTTATCTTACGATTTCTTCCACGGAGTTTTACTTTTCACGGCACATGGACATCTCGGCACAACCATTGGTGCAAGAGTTAGTTGATCCAAGAGAAGGTATTATAGATCGTTCTATTTATTTTGCTAGTCGAAGTTGACTCTGCAGTAACGTAGCTATACAACCATGGAGCGCGAGGCCTGTCAATGATCTATGTGCCGCATAAATTTCGATAGTACTTTTCGGCAACACATTTCATATTCTATACGTATCACATGGCATTAAAATAATTGGTGAACAAGGCCACGTTATGGGGAGCATATGGTGATGGGTGCTCTTATTTAAGTAATTATACTTTACAAATGTGGTAAAGTTGGGTAAAATTAGTTCGGCCTAGATCATTTTTCAAGGATTCAATAAGGAGAGGATGCATAAAATATCAAGATACAATTCCTAGATGCACAGCTATACCAGCTTAAATCACCCTCAAAATTAGAAAACATTGTTGTTTTTTAAACACTAGTATGGGGAAGGAATGAAATCCTTAGAGTGGAAACAACTTGTAATTCACGCAACACATTATATGTTAATCGGTGGTGAATTATAAAAACTAGGTTGAGATGAAGTCTTACACCGGTGTATACTAGAACATGAGTGCATGGATATCATGTATGAGGCTCATGGTGGTATTGCAGGTGGGAATTATGTAGGTTATGCCACCACATGTAAAATTCTACTCGCTGGTTTATGGTGGGATACTTTGCATAAGGATTGTAAAGATTTTTGTAAAGCATGTGATCACTGTCAGTGCCTTGGAAAACTTGGTCATCGAGATGAAATGCCTTTAAGGCCTATTACTAGTGCAGAACCATTTTAAAAATGGGCAATTGAATTTTGGGTCCTATTTCACTAGCCACCCATAGAATTGGATCGTGCTACATCATCACCTGCATAGATTATCTTACCAGATGGGTGGAAGTAGCACCTATAAGGGATCAGACAACAACTACACTAGCAAGGTTCTTGTGGGATAATATTCTTACCAGTTATGGGTGTCTGTTAAGTTTGACAAGTGCTTGGGGTACACATTTCTTAAATGAAACCATCGATATTATTGGATGAGTTTATGGTTGCATACCACAAGACTATACCATATCACCCTTAAGAAAATGGGACCAATTAAATCCTTCAACAAGATATTGAGACCGAATTTGAAAAAACTTTGTGATGTTGAAAGGAAGGATTCAGATGATAAAGGTTTTTTTGTACTTTGAGAATATAGAACCACTTATAAATAGTTGAATAAGGTCACACTCTTTTAGTCGGTGTTTGGCATAGAAGTTGTTCTTCCCATGTAATTCATGTCACCTTCTTTAGGTATTGTGCATGTGGGAGGTTTAGTTGATGAGCAAGCATTGGAAGAAATAATTAACAAGTTAATACAACTGTATTTGGATGAGATGTGTGTCATATCACGTTGGAGTAAGAAGCAAAGAAAAAGCTAGACAGAAAGTATGGCATGACATGCACATCAAAAATAAGAAGCTTAAGGTCAAGCGAAAGTACTCCTTTATGATTCAAAGTTTTTGTGCCATCTCGCAAGCTTAAATTGCATTGGTTGGGACCATATATTATAAATTACATACTTTAATCGTACATGTCAATTAGAGGCACTTGATGAAACACGATTTCCCAGCTTACTTCAACGGGAGTAGGTTGAATCCCTACTATAAATAAACCTTCTTGCTGTTTTTAATAAGGCAGTAATGCCATTTAGGTTAGATTTATTTTAATGTATTTCAGTTTATGTATTTCCTTCTTTGTCGATATACTTTTTCAATTTAGTTTTGTGTTTTTTTCAATAAATGTGCTTCACGCACTGTAAGCTACTCACAACATGAAGTTTTTATGTGTAGAGGACTACACATACCATTAGTGTGGGTTGGTTGTTATTCAAACATGGGTACATATAAGAAAAATATTGCTATTGTGTGTGATGTCTAAAAAGTGCAGGTGAAATTCAAATAAACATTTCTCTTAAAAAGAAGACCATAACTTAAAACAAATGGATGCACAAGATAACCCGAGGTAAGTGTGGCCATAAAAACTACTCTCAGATAAGGTACAATGGAAATTTACTTCAGCGTATGGATGCACGTAGAAGGAGGTAAGTATCCAAAAAGTAGGAAGACACACTAGAAGGTTATAGATATGGCCTGTGAGGTGTATCACGTGGAAATTGGGAAAATGATCAATTAATGAGAAGATGGTGGTAGGTGAAGGAGCAATAAATGTGGAAAAAATCGATAAATGTATATAAGGACGTGATGCGCTTTCATTTTTACCTTTGCAATCACAAGAATTTAAGCGAGCTAAGTGCAAATGGACAAGGTGAAGTGTGTTGAGGTGGTGGATTTGTGCATTGCAGTGACTTGCGGCCCAGCTGAGAAGTGATTAAGCGAAGTAGAGGCGTGCAGAGAGGAGAAATAGAGTGTCAAGGTTTGAGAAAGCACTAGGGTACATGGTTTCAAGCTAGGCATATGATTTTGATCAAACGAGAGTAAAAGGCGTAGCTTTGATTCATTATGGCACCAAAGAAATCACCTAGAGCAAGAACAAAGGGGAAGAAAAAGGTATAGGTTGAGGTCAAAGATTTCCCCGCAGCAAGTTATCATAAATTCAATACTCGTGAATATGTGATCATCGGGTGGGATTGCAATTCTCATATTTTTCAATGCAAAGTAAGTTTAATTCAACCACCGTATAACCTGAAAATAACGAGGAGTTAGATGCATTATTAAATAGGAAGACCAATAAGCACACCGTGGATGACATGTCGTGTATGATGATGTTAGGGAGAAGCTACTTAAGAAGGTAGGGTTGTATCAACTTTATGAACTCCCATACTTTGGAAAGCTAGAAAATTTATACCGGTGGTTGATGAGCAGAGTCCATGAGGACTTCTTTTACTTTGCTAGATGGTGGGTAAGGATCACCATGCCTCTTATTGCAACATTGACAGGATTGAAGGGCACATGAACAAAGGTTAGCATCCATCTAATTTGCAAGGTGGAAGTTGTGGCCACTAATAAGGAGTGAGGAGACTCCAAGGGTCCATGTGGTATGGACATTTACAAGTTAAGGAAGTACCCTGTGGTGCAAGAAGCCAAACATTTACTCACCAAGTTAAACGATCAGAGAGTTGGTCATAAGTAAATACTATGTGGCTACACATTCGAGAAGAAGATGTCATAGTGTTGGTCGTCAAATAGGACTTTTAAGAGAGCAATGACAGGGACAAGAAGTCCCTCCTCTTTAATGGGAGAGGTTCCCTTATTCGAAACAAACCTATTTACAAATGTACGTGACATGATTTGTTGGTTAAACTTGGATACCACGAAATTGTTTTCTATGAAGGTCATCAATTACAAAAGGACTCGAGGAAATGAGAGCATAGAAAAGAGCGAAAGGCAAACATGCGTAATTATAGCTAGCAGAATAATTCTTTATGTATGCGAAGTTTCAAGGAATTTAAGACAAGATCACTTGCATTGGTTGAATAGGATTAAATTTAAAGACACAAAGTTCTGTAAATAACCTTCTTCAAATTCATTAATCAAGGACACAAAGTTCCTTCTTGGTTATACAAGATCGCTGTTTTTGCAAAACCCGACAAAGATGCAACCTGAGAGACTAATAAATTAGAGACAAAATGATCTTCACAATATTAAATGAAAGCACAGTAGATAACAGAGATAGATAGACAAAGAAAGGAAAGTCCTTTCGTCAGATTGATTTCTCTATAATCTATTTACACTTGCGTAAAATATGCCAAGTTCTTCCTCCTTCCGTAATGGTGTAGAAATGCCATTATATAGTTTTGCGATCGCACTTTTCGTAACCGCTTTCTTTAATCAAGAACCGTTAAGGACTCGCCAACCACAATACCTCAACCTATTACAAAGAAAACTGAAAAGAAAGGGAAGAAGAGAAACGTATGGGGAAGAAGACAGTGGCCGGTCACCGAGAGGGACCCATCAACTTCGTAAACCGCGCTTGAAATTCTTCCACGCCTCGGCCTATGTCTTGCCACGAGGGACACACCGGAATTTTCATCTTGAGGATGACAATGAATGTCTTTGAAAACTGATGTAACCAGCTGCTTGAGAGCTTCGTCCTTCGCACATTTGTCCTGAAATTTGATCTTCGGATTGATAGCATCGAGCCGCAACTTAAATTCATATTTTAGCATATTCGGGTCGAGCAGAAAAACTAAGTATGAATTGCATTAGGTTCACTGGGACATGTGAGACGTGAATGCGCAAACACGCGGCTCTACCGGTTCAGTGTGAACAGGAGAAGATGCACAAATGTATTTTGGGACATTTGGGACAGTAAATGTGCGAAGGACGCGACTCGGGCGTTTGGCTGAAAATGGAACAGCTCACACTTTTGGCTTCGCAGACACGGTTGGAACATGAAAGCGCTGTTGGGCGGATCGGCCGATATTGGAACAACTTACACTTTTGACCTTGGGACACTTGGAACAAAAATGTGTGAAGTGCGCGACTCGGGAGTTTTGGCCGATCGGGGAACATAATGCACTTCGGAACTCGGGACAGTTGGGACGAAATCGGGCGAATCGGCCGAAAATGGAACAGAGTGCACTTTAAGTTTGAACTTGAGAAATTTGAGACAAAAAGTTCCGGAGTACGTGACTCGGCCGGTTCGGGTGAAATTGGAACAGAGCGCACTTTTGAAATTGGGACATTTGGGACAAGAAAGTGCGAAGTACGCGGTTCAGGCGGTTCGGCTGAAATTGGAACATCTCGCACAGTAACTTCGGGACACTTGGGACAAAAACTTCCGACGGGCCCGAAAATGGGACAAATTCGGAGGTTTCGGCCGATCGGAGAACAGAAGACCCGTTTGCACTTGGGACAGTTGGGACAAAAATGTCTGACAGCCCGAAATACTTACTGTAATGACCTAACTTAGATTTTTTCAATTTTCACGACTTAGGCACTTTAGAGAAAACACTCATAACTCAAAATTTTGAAATTTTACTTTTATCGAGCAGGGGAATTTTGAGTGGACAATGATGGCTCCTTCTCGGGATGACTTGGTATAAATTCAAGGAATGAGACAGGGCAAGAACTTAGACAAACTTGGTGGAAGTAGACTAGTGCCTTATCCCTTGGGCAACGGAGTCAAAAACAGACCAACACAGAGGGCAACACACAAAAACAACAGAAGGGAAACACACCAAAACAACAGAAGGAAAACATTGTACAGAATATACAAAGGGACTCCCTAGTCACCTAGGACTTGAACAACTTCAAATACTGCCCACTATAAGGAAGTGGGAGGGGCAAACCATCCATGTAATCAAGATAGAAAGAGTTCTTACCAGCAAAGTGTCTGATCTTGAAAGGTCCGAGCCACAGGGAATCAAACTTTCCATGGCTGCCACGAGGTTCATGTCTTTTGTCCCATAACAGCACGGTGTCTCCAACTTGGAACTCTCTGAACCTAGCTTTTTTGTCAAACAGGACCTTTACCTTCTGCTGGTGAATGAATATCCTATCAGCAACCACCAATCTGTCTTCATTCAGTTTGTGCAGGTACATGATCCTTTTATCTAAAGCATCCCTGAAACTGGTATCTTCAATGGCCTTCATCAGGTGCAAGGCCGGCAGTTCCACTGTTACTGGCAGTTGAGCTTCTACTCCATACACCACTTGAAAAGGGGACATTCCAATGGCTCTTTTAGGTGTGATCCTGTCTGCCCAAAGAGCATCATATAGCTTCTTGTGCCAGTTTATTGAGACTCATTGACTAACTTCCTTATGATAGTCACCAGATTTTTGTTAGTAGATTTTGCTTGCCCATTTCCCTGGGGGTAATAATCTGAAGAATGAGCCAGAGAGATGCCATACCCGAAAGGTAAATCCATTATCTCGGTTGAGGAGAAGTTTGAAGCATTATCTGTTACGATCTTGTTAGTACACCATACCTTACCAAGATGTTCTCTTTGATGAAGCCGCATACCACTTGTATAGTGCTCTTGACCGGAATAGCTTCCACCCATTTGGTGAAGTAGTCAGTGGCAGTAAGTACATGAGTGTGACCAGCACTAGAAGTAGGATTGAGTGTACCAATGAAGTCCAAACCCCACTGTTGAAATGGCTCCTCAATCACAACTGGCTTGAGAGGCAAAGAAGCCAATTTAGGTCTTCCCACAAAAGTCTGGCAGGCCTCACATTTATCCACCCACTTGGATGCATCTCTGAACAAAGAAGGCCAGTAGTATCCTCCCCGGAGTATCTTATGAGCTGTAACCATTGATGAATAGTGCCCTCCACATGCTTGATCATGAAAAGCCGAGGCAATTTTTCTATTGTTCCTTGTCCACACACTTCAAAAATCTCCCATCCAAGCCACGTTTGAACAAAGCATTTTCCCATAATACATATTGATCGACCTCAACTTAACAGTCCTCTTTTCTTTGGTAGTTAAATGAGGGGGGCATTCCCCATAGGTGAGAAAATGGGCGATGTCAGCATACCATTCATCAACCGAACTCTCAGAATGTAATAGCAGGTAGGAAGGTCACTTTCACCTCCAAAGCAACTCATGTTTGGCCCCTTCAAAGAATGAGCTCACAAAGACCTTTTCCACAAACCAGCTTGGTTGGTTTGATATCAATGTCATACTCTTGGACCTTAGCCACCCAGGTTCCCTCTCTTGGATCCAAATTCTTGTTGTGTGAGAATTGACTTAACAACAGTGGTATCTCGGAACCAAAGACTATGGAATGGGAGTTGAGGATGTAAAAGCAAAATTGCTTGACAGCCTTTAACTACCGCAGGCTAAGCATGTTTCTCCATCATAGTATATTTCAACTCATGATCTTTCAAAATATAGCTCATGAATGCGATTGGTAGCTCATGCTCATCGAGTCTTCTTGAGTTAACACAGCAGCCAAGGTATTATCTCGTAGCATAAAGAATAGATGATGAAATCTTTTTGAAATCGGGACAAGCTAAAGCTGGAGTTTTAGCGATAGCTCTCTGATACCCTCAAAGGATTCCTTTCCTTGAGAAGACCAACTAAA
This sequence comes from Taxus wallichiana var. yunnanensis, assembly GCA_018340775.1. Lineage (NCBI taxonomy): Eukaryota > Viridiplantae > Streptophyta > Pinopsida > Cupressales > Taxaceae > Taxus > Taxus wallichiana. Next base: position 1,036,456,741 of record CM031242.1, read on the forward strand.
TGTTTGCTTCCTTTCATCATCTCGGGAGAAATATTCAAAGTTAACTCTGCAAAATCAAATATGAATCTTCTCAAGAAATTTATCTTACCAAAGAAGGAGTGCACGCCCTTCTGGCTTGTTGGTTGGGAGAGGAATTTGTTGGATGGCTTGAACTCGCTCGGGATCAATCTTAATACCATCCTTGGAGACAATGTGCCCTAGTAGTTTTCCTCGTGACACAAAAGACATATTTTTAGGTTCGAGAGAGATTCCATGCTCTCGCATCTCAGCAGAATCGCTTCAGGTGATTAAAATGATCTCGCCTTGTCTTGGAAAACACTGTCAGTCATCAAGATATATGACAATACATTTCCTTTCAAACTTCCAAAATCCAAATCCATAGCCCTCGGAAAGTTGCACCAGCATTAATAAGCCCAAAAGGCATTCTCTTGTAGGCAAAGGTACCCCAAGGAGTAGTGAAAGATGTTTTATGTTGATCTACAGTATCAACCTCTACCTGATTGTATCCAGAAAATCCATCAAGCATAGATAACATTTCGAGCCTCATACGCTTGTAATACTTGATCCATCATGGGCAAAGGATAATTATCTTTCGAGAAGCTGATTCAGTGTTTCAAATCAACACAGATGCGGATCTCACCATTTTTCTTCCTGACAGGCACAATATTTGCAATCCATGTTGAATGGTGAATAGGAAAGATAATTTTAGCTTTCAACAACTTCTGTATCTCCTGAAAGATGGTGTCAGCTACTTTGGGGTTGTATTGTCTCTGTTTCTGCTTGAAAGGCTTAATTCCAGGCTTGAGGGGAATAGAGTGCTGCATATCTTTTGGTTTGAAAGCTTTCAAATCTTCATAAGAGTAAGCGAGAACATCTTTATACCTTTTCAAAAGATCAATTGCTTTTCTTCTCTCATCCGCTGTGCAACATTTCCCAATATTCACTAGCTTAGGGTCAGTAGGACTCCCAATATCAATCTTATCATACTCAGCTGATTGCTGAGGCCCAGAAGAAGCTCTAGATTTCACATACCTGTCATGCTTATCAAATAGTTCCTCCAAACTTACCAACCCTTTAGGAATCTTGTTTCCTTTGAGATTGATGCATCCGTCTTGACCTGATTCTTCCCCTTGGGCGACTGCTTTGTCAAAGGGCACACTTTCACGAGGCAGGTTGTCACTTTCCTCAAAATACAGTTGTTCGAAATTGCCCTTGAGTTCCAGGAAGGAAAGCAAATGTTGATCATCATTGAAAACCTGCCAGTTATTGGTATTGTCAGGTACACTAGGCCGATGGACCATTTCAATAGTGAACTTATCCTGAGAGAAATCAGGATGAGGAATTAGTAGAGATCCTGAGACAGCTAGTGAGTCAGCCCTGCTGTTCATCTCCCTAGGCACTGCTTCAATGGAGAAAGCATCCAGGAATTCAATAGAATCCCAGACTTGATTCTGGTAATGCTTCAGCCTTCCATTTTTTACTTGATAAAGGCTCCTGACTTGCTTTACAATCAACTCTGCATCACCACGAGCCAGAAGATTCTTTATACCTCGTTCTTTGGCCACCTGCAATCCGAGAATGAGAGCCTCGTATTCTGCTGTGTTGTTAGTATTCTCAAACTGCAACTTAAATGAAAAAGGATGAAGGACACCTTCCGGTGACACCAGTAGAACACCAGCTCCAGAACCAGTTGAGGAGCAACTTCCATCAAATTCTAGAATCCAAATACCATTAGGATCTTCAGGTGACATTTTGGGAGGTTGGATTTCATCAGGGGACATAATCATGTAATTGCCATGACCCATATCCTCATAGAGTATTTGCGCTCTAGGATCATCCGTTTCTCGCACAATATACTCGGGATCGCTTTCTTCAGTGCAACAACTTCTTCATTTGTTCGTTGTGACAGCACGAGTGCATGTGACCATCCATCCTGGATTTCCCCACCTACATCTTTGCAGAAGTTCGCTTAGCAACATCCCGTATGAAGGAGGGATATCTGCTACTAAGATGGTAGCCAACACTTTCTTTTCAGGCAAGGCAGCAAAAGCCACTTGTGCATCTTTAATCCTTCCAACCAGAGGCACTTCTTTACTTTCCATGGAGTAACAGGATCCATAAGTGTGAGTGAGGGTCAGGCCTAACGCATGAGCTACTTTAGCAGGCATTACGTTATCTGAAGCTCCAAAATCTATGACACAATTACCGAGCTTATGGCCAGCTATTAGTAGTGTTACGTAAAATGGTTTAATTTTGTCACCAGGAGAGGTGACAGCAGCTACCAGACTAGGTTGTGGTGCAGATGGAGGAGTAGGTAGAAGGCCTTTGGAAGTGGTCTTAGAGTTGGAATTGACAAAGTGGATCATTTTGGCAAAGGCTTTGGGATGGGTTTGATAGTACTCAGCTTCTGAGATCTGGACCTTGGTCTTTTTCAGGTGATCAACAATATCAAAGGATCCAGAAGTGGACGGGCCATCATCATTTGGAATTCTAGGCTTATCAACTTTAGGAGAAAAAGAAGAAGCAACTTTGGTAACTGGATTGATAGGACTCACCTTCTGTGTAGACGAAGTAGGGATAGGAGATCCTCTTCTTACAATTACAGGGATAGTTGCCGACTGCTCCTTGGATTTCTTAGGTGGCTGGGTCACCTTCTCCCTCTGCTTTGTCTGTTCTCGAGTCATGACAAAAGATTCATTGTTCATGTCTACTACCACTTCATCATAATCATCAATGCCCTCAGTGGTAAAGAAATTCACTCGAGATCCCTCAAGTTCCTCTGCCTCATCATCAAATTCTCTCGCAAACTCTTCGCAAGCTTCGTTATCTTCATCATCATCTGGTTCTTCCACCTCGCAGGTCGCATTGACAGGGACTCTAACAGGAGGTCCTTCAAGTGCTAATCTTGTTTGAGAAGTAGGCAAACGATTCCTGGGCTGGAAATTTCTCCTCGGAACGTCTGCATAAGGAGCGTGCTGAGCCAGTTGTTTCTTTATAGCAAGAAGATCATTCGCAAGCTTCTGAACTAATGGGTCAGTGTTAGGTCCAGGGGTGGAAGAGGAAGAAGCAGCAGACTTAGATTTGGAAGTGTCTCTTCTCAACTTCCCTGACATGATCAAGTCATCCTCGACACTAACAGCCAGTTCTTGGTCCAGAGCTAACGTTCCGAGATTAGCCCTTCTTAGTGCATAACTAACTTTGGGCGTTTGAGCATTTAGAAAGAAACATTTTTGAATCCGATCAACAGGTCGAGTGTTTGTTGGAATTTTATTTATCAACCTGTTGAATCGAGCCACAAACTCTCTCATGGGTTCTTGCGAATCTTTCTTTATCTGAGAAATTTGGGCAAGCAAAGCATGCACATCTTCTGCCGGCTTGAAACGATTCTCGAACTGGGTTCTCATGGTGTCCCAGTCGGTTATAGCACCAGCCGGAAGGTGAAAGAACCAATCAGCAGCATTTTCTTGCAAAGTCTCCACGAACAGTCTTACGGAGACGTCTTCATGTTCAACTCCCAAAACCCCACATGCAACTATGAAGGCTGCAATATGTTCATCAGGATGTACCTTGCCATCACCTTTGAATTTTGGGAAGTTCTTCCGGTTACCTCTGGGTAACTCATGTAGAGGCTGAGTAAGGGCCAGGGGCCCGACACGCTGACCCCATGGCAATTGTGCCGCCATTCTTGGAAAAACGGCTTGGAGAGGAACTTTAACACCAGCGAGGATCAAAGCTCGTAGATTGGGACTAGCAGGCTCTGAAGGAATACCACCCGTAGGACTTCTATCTTGAACAGGTGGAGTGCTCGTTGAACGAGTTCTTCTATTTCTTGTTGAAGGGAAAGGAAAACCCTGCTGCTCCAAAAGCTGAAACTGAGAGTCTTCAATACCAAGGGTCCTTCTCCCTCGAGTAAAACGTGGAGTCGCCAGATCAAAAGATGATCAAAAATTACAGAACTGGAATGTGATTTTCCCCAGCGGAGTCACCAAAAACTGTTGGTCATCAAATAGGACTTTTAAGAGAGCAACAGACAGGGGACAAGAAGTCCCTCCTCTTTAATGGGAGAGGTTCCCTTATTCAGAAACAAACCTATTTACAAATGTACAGGACATGATTTGTTGGTTAAACTTGGATACCACGAAAGTGTTTTCTATGAAGGTCATCAATTACAAAAGGACTGAGGAAATGAGAGCATAGAAAAGAGTAAAGGCAAACATGCAGAATTATAGATAGCAGAATAATTCTTTATGTATGCGAAGTTTCAAGGAATTTAAGACAAGATCACTTGCATTGGCTGAATAGGATTAAATTTAAAGACACAAAGTTCTGTAAATAACCTTCTTCAAATTCATTAATCAAGGACACAAAGTTCCTTCTTGGTTATACAAGATCGCTGTATTTGCAAAACCGGACAGTATGCAACCAGAGAGACTAATAAATTAGAGACAAAATGATCTTCACAATATTAAATGAAAGCACAGAGATAACAGAGATAGATAGACAAAGAAAGGAAAGTCCTTCTGTATTGATTTCTCTATAATCTATTTACACTTGCAGAAAATATGCCAAGTTCTTCCTCCTTCAGAATGGCGTAGAAATGCCATTATATAGTTTGCAGATCAGTTACTCTTCGTAACCGTTTCTTTAATCAAGAACCGTTAAGGACTGCCAACCGCAATACCTCAACCTATTACAAAGAAAACTGAAAAAGAAAGGGAAGAAGAGAAACGTATGGGGAAGAAGACAGGTGGCCGGTCACTGAGAGGGACCCATCAACTTCAGAAACCGCTGCTTGAAATTCTTCCACGTCTCAGCTATGTCTTTGCCACGAGGGACACACCGGAATTTTCATCTTGAAGATGACAATGGATATCTTTGAAAACTGATGTAACCAGCGTCTTGAAAGCTTCGTCCTTCCGCCATTGTCCTTGAAATTTGATCTTTGGATTGATAGCATCGAGCCGCAACTTAAATTCATATTTTAGCATATTCGGGTCGAGCAGAAAAACTAAGTATGAATTGCATTAGGTTCACTTGGGACATGTGAGACGCGAATGCGCGAAACACGCGGCTCGGCCGGTTCGGGTGAAACAGGAGAAGACGCACAAATGTATTTTGGGACATTTGGGACAGAAAAATGTGAAGGATGCGAATCGGGCGTTTCGGCCGAAAATGGAACAGCTCGCACTTTTGGCTTCGGGACAGTTGGAACATGAAAGCGCGGTTCGGGCGGATCGGCCGATATTGGAACAACTTGCACTTTTGACCTTGGGACACTTGGAACAAAAATGTGCGAAGTGCGCGACTCGGGAGTTTCGCCGATCAGGAACAGAATGCACTTCGGGACTCGAGACGGTTGGGATGAAATCAAAGCGAATCGGCCGAAAATGGAACAGAGTGCACTTTAAGTTTGAACTTGAGAAATTTGAGACAAAAAGTTCCGGAGTACACAACTCGGCGGTTCGGGTGAAATTGGAACAGAGCGCACATTTGAAATTGGGACATTTGGGACAAAAAGGGTGAAACGCGTTGGGGCGGTTCGGCCGAAATTGGAGCATCTCGCACTGAGAATCCCGGGACACTTGGGACAAAAACTTCCGACGGCCCGAAAATGGGACAAATTCGGAGGTTTCGCCGATCGGAGAATAGAAGCCCGTTTGCACTTGGGGACAGTTGGGACAAAATGTCCGACAGCCCAAAATACTTACAGGAATGACCCGTAACTTAGATTTTTCGATTTTCACGACTTAGGCACTTTAGAGAAAACACTCATAACTCAAAATTTTGAAATTTTACTTTTATCGAGCAGGGAATTTTGAGTGGACAACACATAGTGAGAGGTGTACAAATTAGTAGGGTACATATGAGATACTGATCATTGAGGAAGCGTACATAGGTGAGAAAATAGGTTTTGACGTTATCCTATTATTACTTGTATTTTTTAGAAATTGGAGTGCCCAATGGGCCAAATAATAAGATACGGGAGTATCCCATGAAGAATAATTCCCTTGCAGAGAGGTTCAAGAAATATTTATGTGAAGGATCAATGAGTAGCTTTGTTTAAACAAAGGGTAGTTCTATGGTATGACCAACTTCGAGCGGCTTTGGAAGAAGAATGGAAAATTCCTAAGGAGTTCCCATCATTGGTGGGAAAGATGGTACAATTTGCAGTGTACCAACATTTTTGTATCGTGTACTTTGCAATGAAAGAAGGGACATGAAGTCCCCTGGTTAAGCTTCCATATGCCTTTATAGTGTGGTTCTTATAAGAGGTGGGTCACATGTTTTCTCGATGCACGCAGCTACAATATGATGCGAAAAGGTAGACTGTGACTACCATACATTAAGAAAGACTTATGTCTATCCACGATGATCTTCCTATATTAAGAGGATCATCTTTGATGAAATAAGTATGAAGCCATTCAGTTTGGCCATTTGGGACAAAGTGGGGCTGAGCTCATCTATATCTAACTCAAGCCGATATTGGAAAATGGTAAATATGTGGAGAATGAGTTCATACTTCCGAGCCCGCCCAAAGGTAAACATACAGTTGAAACTATGGAAGATCTAAAGTCTGCCTCACACATAGAAGAAGATGAGGAAGAGGGACTTAACAAGGATAGCAGAGGATTGGACCACAAAGGTAGGAGAAAACCAAATTATAAAGTAGAAAGCGAGCGTGCAAGCACCCCTGCACAATAATAAAGAGAGGAGGAGGATGTAGGTGAAGGAATATCACATGAAGAACACCAGTTTAATAGGGTTTTTAGGTGGATCAGAACTCCAATCGCTAGAATATCCCAACCACTATGGAGGTCGGCATGACTCTCCCTCCAAAAAGAGGCACCTGAGAAGAAGTGGAGATGGAAGATGAAGCTTCAGCATAATGAGGAGGATTTAGAAGAAATCACGCCGAGAAACCTTGTTATGCCTAGAGGTGTAGAAGAACCTTAGGATGAAGGAGTGAAGGAAGGGGAGGAAGAAGTGGGTTATCCTTCTAGTGTTCCCATTATAACTTAGGAGGAGGAGGGGCCAAGTCTAGGTACATGTGTTCATATTCTAAAAGGGCCAAGGAAAAGAGAGCAGAGGACAAGTGAAGAATACATTGTCCTAAGTATGGGATTTGATGCAAACACTAGCAAGAGCATCTCGCACTCGGTTTCAAAGCAATGTGGGCTTGAAGGATTTATATGGTTGGGAGCTTATGGACCTTAACATGGATACTATGTGCATGAGGAAGAAGTTATGGACTAGTCCATGCAGACACATATGGATGAACAAGACTTTGGCGTATGTGAAGATTCATGTGTCTTGCACAAGATGAAGAAGGCACCTTAGAGCGGGTATATCACAATAAATCCCACAGCTTATGTCTCGACAAGCATGTCAAAGCAATGCCTTAAGTAAAGGCATCTGCTGAGGTGGCATAGAGGAATGTTGACAAATCCACCACCATTAGGGTGCTTATGGATGATAAAAAGATAAAACCTAGGAAATATTGTGCCTAAAGCGGGAAAACGAGTGCTTGAAGGAAAAAAATGAGAAGAAGCAAAGAATGAGGCCGTTGTTAACATGGCAAAGGCGCTAGGTGATCATATACTCATAGAACGGACTTATCTTGACTCCAAGGTACACGAGAAGTTTGCTTGATAATGCATTATGCGCACATTGGTAGATTTGGTATTAGAGGATGGGTCATTTCGAATGTCCACACCAAACGACCCTGCGCAATAAGAAGAAAGAGCAAGAGCTAGAATTATTAGGAAGGTTTTAACCTATGAGGCCTTGCTCTAAATGTTGAAGGATGAGATAAAAAAGGAAGATCAAGATCTGAAATTATGTAAAGCATTGGATGCCCCGATAAGAACCAAGACCTTAGTATAAGATAATGAGGTTCTAAAATCAATTAAGGATGAAACTCTAGGCACATTGAAAGATTGGCATTAGTTAAGCAAAAGTTTGAGGCCCTTCTAGCAACTCAAGATCCACATAAAGAGAGAATTGATGAAATTGAGAATCTCATAGCACAAAATATGGATTTACTTGAAGGGATGATGTCAGGTATGGAAAACGTTGTCCAGATACTGTAAAATGAGAAATATAAAATTACTTAGGATGAGATGGAATTCATATCCACTGACAACCAGAGAAGACAAGAAATGCGTTGGATGACTAGCAGACCTTGGAGGTGAGCTCAAGGTCAACTACCGAGAATTGATCCTTCCAATTGAAGAAGAGGTAGCAGTGGAATAAACTTCATTATTTTGTATAGGGATTGGTTCATTATTTCCATTCTTTCATTTACCCATTCTTTATTATTGAAGATATATGATGGAATTCACATCGTCGGGATGGCAATGTACTTTAGTGTGGGGTAATGTTGACCCGACATAATTTTCTCTAAGGAGAAGGCATGCGAAGGATGTGCATGTGAACACAAGACACATTTAAGGGTACATAAATATAGATAAGTAATGCGCGCCAAAGCTCTTCTTGCTAGGGACAACCAAATTCATGGATTTGCACTATTTTCGGGATAGCATGTGGAGAGCACAAAGGCAAGTAGACTTCCATATCACACAAATGGTATTCTAAGCATTAGTGGAGGAAAAAACCATGCATAGGTTGAGCTAAAAATAAGATTTCTACTTGAAGTTAATCAAGGAAATATATTAATAGAGTGCTTGCATGTTGCACACACTTTTGTAAAGGCGCGTCTCTATTATTAGCGTCGACCTATTTTGAGATATGCATGGAAATGAAGGGAAATTCCCCACCCCTATAAATATGTATTTTGAACTATGTAGTTGAGAGAGAGATATATATAGAGAAGATAGAATTTGATTATTGTAAGGTTATGTTTGGGTTTTCTGCTACACATGACTCATGGTGATATTTTACAGTGTATGTAGCTTCTATGTTTTACAATATTTATGAAATGGAGTATATTGACTGAATTATGGTGTTAAACATGAATGAATCTAGTTGTTTTATTGTACATGTTATCTTAGTTATTGTTTGGATCCCTTATCATATTCTTTAAATATCATATCTGAATTATGCATTGTGAATTATGAATGAATGATAATGAATCTGAATGTATTAAAAAGTCTTCATGCTAACATCTTGTACAAGTGACCATAAAGATTTGGGTACTGTTGGTGTGTGTATTTTCCACATCATTAGGTGAGTCATCTCACTTAGTTGAGATCGTAGGTCCATGTGTCATTTAGGGGTCATTATGAGATTCCCTTTGCGTCAGGATCGTCGGTAGCGTCGACGTGCACGGCGTAAGGTCGTCATATGCGTCATTGGAGTTACACTTCTATTCTGGGAATGTAACTCCCCCTCTCTACTCGAGTTTTCATGATTGCAAAGACTGGGGTTACTCGGCACCTCCTATATGTACATGTCTTTTGATCTATGAGATAGAGGAGAGTTTTTTATGGCTTAACTAACTGAGTTCTCGCCCGTGTTTCAAATCTTTGCATGCACATTTGGTTGATGCTCGCTCCTCCCGAGATCTCTTCACGCTGCCGTTCGCACGTCCATTGATGTGCACGCGTCATCCCTCGTGATCCTCGCTTGCAAGGGTTTTCAAACCCTCTTTCATGGTATCAGAGCGTGGGGACCGGAATCGCGTTGCTCACCATCGTTGCTCCATCGTGTAGCTGCTTGTGCAAGCTCTCACTTTTGCATGTGCTCTACTTGCATATTTTGAGATTCTGTGGGTGTATTTTTCGGGTGTTCGTGGTTTTATAGCTTTTGCATGCGGTCTTCGAGTTTTTCCGTGTTGTTTTACATCGGGTTTGCATTATCCGTTGCTGAGTTCGTGATTGCTTCTATTTCACGTGAACTCTTTTTGGCTTGGTGTGGACCTGTGGGTTATTGTTGTGATCCGGCTCTACATTGGTTCGGCTCTCATTGTCTGCTTGCCGTGCATGGTTTGGACGTTTTTTACGTGGGCATCGTTTGTTTTTGGTCCTTGACTGAACGGTTTTCCTTGCTTGGCTCTTTGATACACCAGCTTACATTGCTCTTGCCACTCATGCATGCGTTGGTCCTTTTGTGCCTACGTTGAGTTTCCTGTTCGCATTGTTTGTTGGTTGCGCCTTTGTGTGGTTGTTCCTGCACAGCCGTTTCACTCAGCTCCAACAACGTATTGCCTCAGGATCCGTTCAGAGTTCATTACAGCGTTTTGGAAAATGGCTTGCATTACTATGTGAAGAGGAATACCAAGCCACATAAACGTTTTGCTCAACCCTGCGACCTGCATCCAAAACGAAATCCTGCGTACAGCTCTTGGCGGTTATCTTCCTGGACGTTACAACCCGACCTGCATTGTTTCCTGTGAATGGTTACAAGCTACACGTGGCTTAGACCCTATGCGTTGGGATCTCCAGGCATATAGACTCTGCTGGCAGTCATTTCAACATTCAACCGCATAGGCTCAACAACTCCCTCCTGCACCACAACACCTCCTCCAACGTGCTCCCAAGCTCCACGTGTTTGGCCGTTTATTTTGGTCTTTTTGGCGTTTTTGGCTTTGGGGTCTTCACTGCAACCTGCATGTTGCCTCCTCACTGGGCCCCAAGCACACTCGAGACTCTTCTCCACGTGGCCTCCGGCGCCTGTGCGACTTCGCATGTACACTGCCAAACACGTGGGCTCTCCTCATTTACTCCACGTGGGCTCCAAACAACCCAAAGACACTCAACGAAGCTCATCTCTGGGCCCCATACCTTTTAGTCTTGTTTGGAGGTTAAAACAAACCGGTTTTTAATGTTTTAAGGATTAAAAACATTTATATTGGCATTGTAATAAGTTTTAGCTTCTATTTTGGCTTGTATTATGTCCTTCATTCGCGCGTCGAAGACGGAGGGCGAGGTCGGGGTTGGCAGGAGGCTAACCCCCCCTCGCAGTCAAAACAAACCCTTGCTAAAATTTGATGCCGTTTCCAACGAGTAGTCACACGACACCCTTTGCACCCATTTCAGGCATTTTTTTAATGTGTTTGTAGTGATCTAGTGCATTTTTCCATCAGTTGCGGGAATCGTTTTAATGCGATAACTTTTGACTCGTTGCTCATTTTTAGCGCTTCCTTGGTCAAAGTTGCATGATTTTTCGCACACTACGTGATGGCATTGCCAATTTTGTAAACGCACTACTTTTATAAAGTGCCGCATTCTGGGGGGGTTGCTTGTACTCTTGGGCCTACACACGCAGACGCATTATCGGCCGAGTCCGACGTCTTGCACCTTGCATCTTGCATTTTTTCATCATGGAGAGTGCTCTTTCTAGACGTGAGCGCCGTAGGATCGCCTTACAGCCTCCGCCACTTCTCACGGGAGAGAGACCTATTCAGCTTGGCGTGCTTCCATGGAACGTTACTTCGCCCACGAGGGTCTTTTACCCTTCTTGCTTGGGCCAGTTCCTACACCCGCTGATCATCGTCATCTAGAGGACTTCCTCGACACTTGTGACCATGTCTTTGGTCACATGATGATGCATGTCTCTCGCTCTCTCGGTTTCACGTGGCAGACTCAGATCCACCTCACCGTGTCTGGAGCATTCTTCAGTCCTTCTATGGAGACCCTTCACATACTGCGCCACCATTGTTGCTACTGCTGATTCAGTTGTCTCCTCCATTTCTTCGTGTGATGACAGTTCCACTGACACAGGCTCGCTTGGTTCTACTTCTGATGACGAGGATTGTGCATCTAGTTCTGATGTTGAGAGTACTACAGAGGACTCTTCTCCTCTTTCTCTCACTATTCCAGACATTGTTGTCACCCCCCACATCTCATCAGATATCGAGCAGTCCCCTTCTCAGTCTCACACTGTCATTACACCAGCCTCCTTTCCACTTCCAGTGTGCGAGGCCCATTTCACTCCTCTACCTTCATTGGATGACTCATACCTATCATACATCGCTCTTCTGTTTGTTGAGCCCCCTCATTGGGACGAGTATCTGCCTGACCTTGTTCATCTTTTCGCAGAGTCTACTTGTGATGCTCTACTATAGGTCCCTCATCCATTTACAGGTGTTTCAGAGGAGTTCATCATCTCTGTTGTTGGGAGTGCCCCTTTCGGGAATCATGTCACTTCCACATTTCCAGAGACCTTCATTGATCCACCCTCAGTTGTGGATCCCTTTTTTGTTGTGGAGGATGTTTTGTTCCCTTCACATCACTTGGACATCCTTTCTGGGTGTTCCTCTTCACTCTGACAGTTCTATGCACGTGGCATTACCTTCGGTTCCTTGGCACTCACTCGCTAGACCTATGTCACACTTCAGTGCACCAGACTCAGAGTTCTTCATGTTGTTGCCTTCGTTTTCCTTTGTGGAGTGGGCGGACTTCCAACACGTCATTTCTGTCCTTCCTAAGGGCAGGCACACAGTTCGTTGCGGGTGGCTCTTCTTCAGTCAGAGGCAGAGGATCTCGTCATCGACATTCTTCTGGGAGACTTCCTAGAGCTGCAGAGTTCAGATCCGTCCATGGCATCTTCTGCATTCCTCTCATCTCCCTCTTCTTCTCTCTTCTTCTTCTTTCCGAGAGATTGCCTCTTTGTACATGGGTACCCTTTCAGGCTCATCTATGGCCGGGACCCATATTTGGCATCTTTCTTAGATTAGAGAGTGTTTTGTTCTCTTGTGGTGGATGTTTTTCCCACTGGGTTTTCCTTCACTGCTTGGGACTTCTTCTTGTACATGGGTGCCTCATCAGGCTTTGTGTCGGGACCCATTTCTCGTTTCTGACTTGCCACCTCATCCTAAGTTACGATGAAGGGGGGGTGTTGGTGTGTGTATTTTCCACATCATTAGGTGAGTCATCTCACTTAGGTGAGATTGTAGGTCCATGTGTCATTTAGGGGTCATTATGAGATTCCCTTGCGGCGTCGGTCGTCGGTAGCGTCGATCTTGTCGGTAGCGTCATCGTCGGCGCGTCGATCGTCATCGCGTCATATGCGTCATTGGAGTTACACTTCTATTCTGGGAATGTAACTCCCCCTCTCTACTCGAGTTTTCATGATTGCAGCACTGGGGGTTACTCAGCACCTCCTATATGTACATGTCTTTTGATCTATGAGATAGAGGAGAGTTTTATGGCTTAACCAGGTTCTGCCCGTGTTTCAAATCTTTGCATGCACATTTGGTTGATGCTCGCTCCTCCCGAGATCTCTTCACGCTGCCGTTCGCACGTCCATTGATGTGCACGTTGTCCCTCGTGATCCTCGCTTGTGGGTTTTCAAACCCTCTTTCGAGTACCTTTACACACTTCGGGTGAGCTCTCATCTCGATTGGGTGATGTGCCAATGTGCCTGGGTTATCTATAGTAAATTCTAGGCTGCAACAAATGATTTGCGGCCACGAAGCTCCATTATTAATTGAAAGGAATGACATAAAGAATGCTAATATTTTACGGTTCTTTATTTAAAAAGAAAGATAAAATAGCAAATCATTATCTATCCTATCAACCTCAAGGTTCCTAACATTACCTCTTGTGGTTGTAACCACTGTCTCTATACTTTTGAATCGATATTGTTTTTCAATGACTATAAGTGTATCATATTGTCTTGACTATTCCTGAAGGAGCCAAGTTTTGTACTATATACCCTTGGGAGGGATGAAGCCTTATATTATTCTCAAAAGATATATTATTTATGTCGTATAATTCAGTTAGGTTCTTATATTATAGAATGCTTAGATACCGCTAAGTTGCATTACTAATTGTAAGGAATAACATAGCAGCTTAATGACTAGGCTAAAAAATTCTTAATTTGAAAAAAGTGACATTTAAGCTCCATTACTAGTTGAAAATAATAACGTAGCGGCCACTAGGCTCCTATGATTACTAATTTTCATTGTAAGAATTATTTGTATAGATTTGAACCGATTTGTTTTTCAATGATAGTAATTATATTGTATTGGCTAGAATTTTCATGGCGGAAACAATTGCAACACTACATTCCAAAAAGACAGATGAAGACTTATATATTTTGCATAAAATATATCTTTGTAAATTATAATCCATATTCATTCGTATTAAATAAAAATCCTAGTGACAGAGGCTCAACAATTTCTTAATTTCAAAATAACTATTGAATAACAAATCATGGTCTAGCTTAGTGGCCGCTATGATCCTTTCATTACCTCTTGTCATAACAATCACTATCTGTACAACTTTAGATTGATTGTAATTGTCAATGATTATAATTGTATCAAATTAGCCACACATTACTTGGTGGAGCCAATTGCTACACTACTTTCCATCGAGAGGGATCAAGACTTTCTCTTCATATCAAATAAAATTCTTAGTGACCGCTAAGCTCCATTACTAGTTGAAAGGAATAACGTTATGGCCAATAGGCACAACAATTTCTAAATTTGAGAATAGATATATAATACCAAAAAATGGTCTAGCTTAGCAGTCGTTGGGCTCCTATCATTACCACTTTTCATTGTAATCACTATTTGTTACACTTTGGATGGCTAGTTTTTTTCATTAATTTTAATTGTATCATATTGGGTAGACTTCACATGGTGGACCCAATTGTTGCACTACATTCCATTGAGAGGCATCTAGTCTTATTTATTTCTCCTAAGATATATATTTTTAAATTGTAATCCATATCCGTTTATATCAGAGAAAAATCCTATCAATCGCTAGACTCATCAATTTCTTAATTTCAAAATAGCCATTGAATAAAATGTTTAGCAATCTCTAAGCTCCATTACTAGTTGAAAGGAATAAAATAGCAGCCCTTAGGCTCAACGATTTTATATTTGAGAATAAATATATAATAAGAAACAATGATCTTTTTAGTGGTTTGTTATTCTCCTATCATTACCATTTTTCATTGTAATCACTATCTGCTTTTCTTTGTAATGCTATAGTTTTTCATTGAGTGCAATTATATCATATTGGGTGGACTTTACATGGAAAACCCAATTGCTGGAATACATTCTACCAAGAGGATTCAAGACTTATTTATTTCTCCTAATATATATCTTTGTAAATTATAATTCATATTCATTTGTATCAAAGAGAAATTTTGGTGGCCGCTAGGATCCTTTCATTACCTCTTGTCATAGTAATCACTATATTTACAACTTTAGATCGATTGTAATTTTTAATGATTATAATTGTAATAATTTGGACATACGTTACCGGTGGAGCCAATTCCTCGCATTGTGTTCCATTTAGAGGATCAATACTTTCAGTTTGTATTGAATAAAATGTTTAGTGACTGCTAACCTCCATTACTAGTTGAAAGGAATAACGTAGCGACCACTAGGCTCAACAGTTTCAAATTTGAGAATAAATATATAATTAAAAACAATGATCTATCTTAGTGGCTGCTAGGCTCCTATCATTACCATTTTTCATTGTAATCACTATCTATTTTACTTTGGATAGATAATGTTTTTCATTGATTACAATTGTATTGTATTAGGTAGACTTTACATGGTAGACCTAATTTCTGCAATACATTATATAAATAGGATTCAAGACTTATTTATTTTTCCTAAGATATATCATTATAAATCATAACCCATATTCACATGTATTAAAGAAAAATCCTAGCGGCTTCAGGCTCAAAATTTATCAATTTCCAAGTAGCTATTGATTAACAACTCATGGGATAGCTTAAAGATCGTTAGGATCCTGTCATTAACGCTTATCATAGTAATCACTATCTTTACATCTTTAGATCAATTGTAATTTACAATGATTATAATTGTATCAAACTGGTTACATGTTACATGGTGGAGAAAATTCCTATACTCGTGTTTCATCAAGAGGGATCAACACTTTCGGTTCGTATCAATGAAAATGTTTAGCAAACCGCTAAGATCCATTGCTGATTGAAAGGAATAACGTAGCATCCGCTAGGCTCAATAGTTTTAAATTTGAGAATAACTATATAATAACAAATAATGATCTATCTTAGCGGTTGTTAGGCTCTTATCATTACCATTTTTCATTGTAATCACTATCTATTCTGCTTTGGATTGATAGTGTTTTTCATTGATTACAATTGTATTGTATTGGGTGGACTTTACATGGAAGACCCAATTGCTGCAATACATTCTATTGAGAGGATTCAAGACTTATTTATTTCTCCTAAGTTATATCTTTGTAAATTATAATACATATATCCTTTTGTATCAAATAAAAATCATAGTGGATGCTCACTCATTAATTTCTCAATTTATAAGTAGCTATTGAATACAACTCATGGTATAGCTTAGAGGCGCACAGATCCTATCATTACCTCTTGTCGTAGTAATCACTATCTTTACATATTTAGCTCGATTGTAATTTTCAATTATTATAATTGTATCAAATTGTTTTCACGTTCCCTGGTGAGGCCAATTCCTGCACTACATTCCATTGAGAGGGATTAAGAATTTCAGTTCGTATCAAAGAAAATGTTTAGTGACCGCTAAGCTCCATCATTAGTTAAAAGGAATAACATAGTATCCGTTGGCTCTATCATTATCATTTGGCATTGTAATCACTATTTGTTTTCTTTTGTTGATAGTGTTTTTCATTGATTGTAATTTTATCATTCGGATGGACTTTTACATGGCAGGTCCAATTGTTGCACTACATATTTATCTTGTATAAGATATATCTTTGTAAATTGGAATCCATATATACTCCTAAGAGTGGGTGATATTTTTGTAGTTTTTATAAGATATATCATTACAACATATAATTCACATCAGTTCTTATCAAAGAGAATGCATAGTGACCGCTAAACTACTTTACTTATTCAATGAAATGACATAGGGTCCACTGGGCACAAAAATTACTTAATTTGGAAACAAAATTGAATAACAAATCATGATATATCTTAGCGACCGCTAGTTATATACCTTCTAGAACTTCAGAATTTTTGTGACATGTGTAATATTTTTACCTAGTTACTATTTATATTATATTATCGTGGTTCCATATAGTTTGAAATATTTTATAATCATTTCTTTATATTTAAATTTTGTAATAAATGTGTCAATTATAATGTTTTCTAACTATCAGGTTCAACCATGCCATGTGGCACAAAGTTATTGGAGAATTATTTTTCATTAGGGCACTACATCTAACATTGTCTAGGTTGATTTTATATAAATAAAAATAAATGTGCCTATACATTCATACACTTTATTTCTTCTGTTTTATTATAATATTATATGGTTTATTACATTTTAACTATTTTAAGCTATAGCTAATAACAAAAGGCATTGTTTTTTAATATATATATTTTCGATATCCTGTACCTTTTCTTAATGAGTGGTAAATTCAAAATTTGAATTGTGAATTCCCCTACATTTTTGAGAATTTGAAATTTCAATATTAACACAAATTCCCCTACTCTAATTTTAAAATTTCCATATCCCATAATTTTTATATTTTCAAAATTTTTAATGTGGAAGGTGATGGAAAAAAATATTAAATGCCCGAAGAACTAGTTTTTAGAGTTTTTATGTTTTTTGGTCTTGCAGAACAACAGCTCGTGAAATCATAAAATAATACAAGCAAGTCATGATCGCAAGACCAAGTGCAAGAATCCCAGTCATTTTGGCCAAGGAATAATTAAGCGTATTTATAATCTCTTTCTTTGATTAGCAAAAAGGAATAATTAGGAAGTAAAAATTGGGTGCACACAAACTAGGGAAGTAAAAGGGGTTACGGAAAAATAGTGTAGATAGTTCGTTTTAAGCATACGATGGTTTGAGCATAAACACCAAGCATGAAATAATCTCATATCTAAATCTGGTATCAAAATGTAGGCTATAATAAATGTGCACCTTTTTTATTATGGGCTTGTTCAATCATTTTGTATTCTATTAGATCTTGTCTTTTTCACGTCAATCCATCCTTGCTTTTCCCTACAAAAATGCTCCACATCCCAACTCTTCTTACCTATTCCTTTTGATCATTTTGTCAAAATGCCTTGTGCTTACTAGTTCTTTTCATTTTCATGTTAGTCCATTTACTGCTTTTCCCTACAAAAATGTGCTTTATAGACCAGCTCTGGTTACTAGTTCCTTCTAATCATTTTTTCACACCACCCCATCCTTCCAAAAAATAAGGAATATGTTGTGTCCTAAACAAAGAAAATGTAATCCCTTTTCATCTCTAGTTTTTATTTCATTTGAACGCTTTCAAGTTTCCACCATCCTATGTCCCCCTCTGGATTAAGTTTTTCCTATAATGATTTCCAGTCGCATAACCACTCATTTTTAAAATTAGAATGTTTAGCGAGACTCAAAATATTGTTTTGGTATTAGTTTTTCCTTTTATTATGATGATAAAAGAAAACCGAGGTAATTATTTCATTATACATTGTTTATATGGTTTCTACGTTGACTTTGTGAGAAGATATTTGAGGTTAAAAAAGGGTTTAAAAGTATAAAATCATATTAAGTTTTCAATTGTGACATAAATATTTGTGCAATGAAAAGTAAAAATATTATATATACGCCTACATTTTATATATTAAATATTTTAATCACTATGTATTTAAATTTATAGTTCCTTTTCCACCTACTAAGCCATGACAAAAAATCACATAGCTTTGTAGTCATGATGATATAATTCTTTTAAAATAATATTATTAGTAGGCCACATATTATTGGTGGAAGATAGAGTGTTTTCATATATATTAATTCATTAGGGTTCTTTATGGAAGGCCATAATATTATTAGTCTCTATGGAAGGCCACAAACTAATATGTTGAACATTATGGTTGCTAGCAATTAACACATTAATGAATTATATTCTTAGCTTAATCGTTTGCTAGCTTATGTTGCAACATATTATTTGGATATTAGTTGTCGCTAGGATTTAAAAAAATAAGAAAATTGCAAGCTTAAGCGACCCACTGAGAATAACACAATACCATAATTGTAGCTTAGCGATCGGTACTCAATAATGGATATTTTGAAGTCATAGGCCACTAAGACACTGCCACATTGTAATATTTGGAACATAGTGGTCACTAGGATTTAACAAAATAAAGAAAGATATTGTGAGTTTAGCATCCGCTAAAATCTTGATGCAACATATTATTTGGAGCTTAGCAGTCACTAGGGTTTAATAAGATAAATTAAGGTAGTATGAAGTTAGTGGCCCCTATGTGTAACTACCATAACATAATATTTAGAATAAATCTTTGACAGGATTTAACATTTTAAATGAAATTGATTTGAGCTTAGTGACCACTAGCCTTTACAACGATGTAATAATTTAAGCTTAGTGTTCGTTAAGATTTAACCCATAATATTTGGAGCATAGTGATCGCAAGGATTTAACACATTAAATTAAGATTCTAGGAGGCCATTGCCCACTAGAATATGCATACTCATAATATTTGTAAGTTGTCACTAGTATGCTTTAACAAATTTTGAGCTACTTGGCATCTAGGTGCTTCCAAAATATAATATTTCGAGCTTAGATGTCTTGAGCATTTAACAAGATGAATAATGAATTTTTAGCTTAGTGTCCACTAGCTTATGTTGTAACATTTTATTTGAAGATATTTTTTTACTAGGATTCAACTGAAAAACAAGTAAGATATTGCAAGCTTAGTAGCCGCTAGGTTATGCCTCAAAAACATTTTATGAGCTTAGCGATCGGTTCTCAATAATGGATATCATGAAGTTATACACCGCTAAGACATTGCCACATCATAATATTTGGAACATAGTGGTCAATAGGGTATAACAAAATAAAGAAATATATTTTGATTCTAAGCATCATCTAAGTATTCCATGCAACATATTATTTGGTGCTTAATGGTCACTAGGATTTTAAAAATTAAATTAAGGTAGTATATAATTAGCAGCCACTACGTACTGCAACAACATAATATTTAAAAATATATTTTGACAGGATTTAACATTTTAAATGAAATTGATTTGAGCTTAGTAATTGCTAGCCTTTACAACGTTGTAATAATTTAATATAAGAGTTCGTTAGAATTTTTCCCATAATATTTGGAGAATAGTGGTCGCAAGGATTTAACACATTAAATTAAGATTATAGGAGGCTATTTTCCACTAGAGTATGCATACTCATAATGTTTACAAGTTATGGGTGGTATACTTTAACAAATCAAATTAACAAATTTTGAGTTACACGACATCTAGGTGCTTCCACAATAGAATATTTCGAGCTTAGATGTCTCGAGAATTTAACAAGACAAAGAATGAATTTTTAGCTTAGCATCCGCTAGCTTATGTTGTAACATATTATTTGAAGATATGTTTATGCTTTGATTCAAAAAAAGAAATTGAGATATTGTGAGCTTATCGCCACTAGGTTATGCCTCAAAAAAATTTTGATATTAGTGATCGGTAATCAATAGCAAATATTTTGAACTCTTAGGCTATTAAGAAACTACCACATCATAATATTTGGAACATAGTGGTCACTAGGATTTAACAAAATAAAGAAAGATATTTTGAGTCTAACGTCCACTAGGTATTTTTGTAACATATTATTTGGAGCTTAGCGATCACTAGGATTTCACAAATTAAATTAAGGTAGTATGAAATTAGTGGCCGCTACGTATTGTAACAACATAATATTTAAAAAAATATTTCGACAGGATTTAACATTTTAAATGAAATTGATTTGAGCTTAGTGGTCGCTAGCATTTACAATGATGTAATAATTTAAGCTTAGCGTTCATTAGGATTTAACCCATAATATTTGGAGCATAGTGGTCGCAAGGATTTAACACATTAAATTAAGATTCTAGGAGGCTAGCATCCGCTAGAATATGCATACTCATATTATTTGTAATTTTTATGCACTATGCTTTAAAAAATAAAATTAAAAATTTTGAGCTACAAAGAATCTAGGTGTTTCTACAATAGAATATTTTGAGCTTAGATGTCACGAGCATTTAACAAGACAAAGAATGAAATTTTTATCTTAGCATCCGCTAGTTTACATTGGAACATATTATTTAGATATTGGTTGTTAGGATTTAACAAAAACAAGAAAGCTATTGCAATCTTAGCAGTCGCTAATTAGGGTATAACACAATACCATATTTGTAGCTTAGCGATCGGTACTTAATAATGGACATTTTGAAGTCATAGGTCTGATAAAACATTGCCACATTGTAATGTTTGGAATATAGCAATTGTTAGGTTTTTAAAAAATAAAGAAAGATATTGCGAGTCTCGCATATGCTAGGTATTTCCGTAACTTATTATTTGGAGCTTAGCGGTTGCTAGTGTTTCACAAACTAAATTAAGGTAGTATGAAATTAGCGGCTGCTATGTACTACCACAACATAATATTTAAAACAAAGCTTTTGACAGGATTTAACATTTTAAATGAAATTTATTTGATCTTAGTAGCTACTAGCATTTACAACAATGTAATAATTTAAGCTTAGCGTTCGTTAAGATTTAACCCATAATATTTGGAGCATAGCGATAGAAAGATTTAACACATTAAATTAAGATTCTAGGAGGCTAACGTCCACTAGAATATGCATACTCATAATGTTTGCAAGTTTTTGGCACTAGGTAGGCTTGAATAAATCAAATTAACAAATTTTGAGCTACATGGCATATAGGTGCTTCCACAATACAATATTTCAAGCTTATATTTCTTGAGCATTTAACAAAATGAAGAATAAAATTTTTAGCTTCACGTCCACTAGCTTTTGTTCCAACATATTCTTTTAATATTTGGTGTCGCTACGATTTAACAAAAACATGTAAGATATTGTGAGCTTAGTGATCGATACTCATTTATGGATATTTGAGCATAATGTGCACTATTTTATGCCATAATGACATATTTGGAGCTTAGTGTATCAAACAACAAATGCATGTTTAGATGAGTATAGCATTTGGAATATATACACGAACATTCAATCAATTATAAATATTCATCTATTAACATGTCATACATATTACAATGCTTACCCACCTATCTCAGATACTACAATTTATGATTCACTATGGTTCTTCCTTAACTATGGGTTGTTGTTGATCCGATTCCGTAGGAATAGTTTCTTCCTAGGTTTTTTGCTCTCATTCGGGACCTATTTTACCATCTCAAGTGTTGTGCCTCCTCCATATATTTTTGAAAATATAAGGATATCTGGTTATCTTTTTTATGTCAAAAATTGGGCTTTTATATAACATAGTATACTTGTTTAGAAAATCATTTTGAATACTAATTTATTTTTGGCAATTTCCTTCAGAGTCTCTATTTTTGTATTTTTTTCCTTGTTTTGGAAACAATCTCAACGAAATGTGAAGTTTCTCCTTCATTTCCTTAGATATTTGCTTAAGCGATTTCGTGAAATCTTCATAAAACCAATTCATGGTTACTGTTAAATACTTCCATGACCGAAGATTCTATGAAAATATGATTTCCTTTAGAAATAATGTCATCAAATTGTAAAGAAAGTATTCTTACCTGTCCATTCCATTCCCTTAGTCTTTCCTTCGTATAATTAGTATATGTTTGGCATATACCAATATCATCCATGGTCATAATTGAAGGGTCTTTACAAATGCCTTTTTCAATGACCTACCCCATATGTATTAATGTTTTCTGCAACGATTTTATTGTTGTAATGATTTTTTCATACTTTTCCAATGTGGGTCTGCCTCCTCCTTTGCACTAATGTATTTCTTTATTTTATTGTACAAGCCATGTAATGCCTCTTCTACATCAGAAATTGTGTCAGGAGAAACTTTGGCCTTTAATTGAGTTTCAAGCTCTTTATTTCTATCATGTACTCCTCTCACTACTTCTATTGTTTCATCTATAAACCTTATCAAGGATTTTAGATCTTCCTCATATTGCACCACTTGGGAGCCTTTGGCTTTCCTTTTCTTTGTAAGAGTGAAGAGGTCTTCTAAAGTTTCATGCCAAACAATGGCTTGCTATGTTGACATCTTCTTTTGGTTACCCTTCTTAAGGTTCCCATCCTTGGATTAAATTAAATGTTTACTAAGGGATCTTCTTGTGCCTCCCAATCTAGATGTTCTTTGTGTGCAATTACTAATTTCTCTACCCACTTTTGTCTCACTTCATGTGAAGTGGAGGGAGAAGATTGAGAGGGTTACACTAGGGCTTTGCTAGCTGAAATTTTAGTTTGCATAGTTTCATGTTCTTCATCTGATGAAGTTAAGGCATATGCCACCAAATTTAGAGCTTCATTTGGTTTAAGAAATACTTCTTGAAACTCATATTGAGATTAATTGGTGGAGATAAGGGAGCACATGGATTTTTTGAATGTTCTAAATACAAATTTTCCTTTCTCTTCCTATCCTCCTTTATAATAATTACTCTTGGAGGTGGAACCGCCTTTGTCTCTTTCATATTCTTCTTAACAAGGATATCTTATGTTTGAGTAATCCATACGAGTCATTATCATCATGCACATGAGCATATGGTATATTTAACTATCCTTTATGTGAATTTATGTGCTTGGAAACCCTTTTTATTTTTAATATTGCGTTAAAGGTTTTTAGGGATATGAAATAAATTTCCATGGGTAAGGCATCCTTCAAATCAGACCACCTATTAAATTTTTTGTGTCCCACATGACTAGGAGGGGGAATGTGTTGTAAACTTCTTCTCCTTAAACTTTGCGTGAGCAATACCATTATAAATTTGGTATGCACCTATTGTTTCGCCAAATTATCCACTATATAATATGGAAATTAAAAAGGAGGTGTAAGGATCCCTCAATCATGATAACTGTATATTCTAGATAGAAGAATATGGCTCATGTTTCCTTATGGCAATGAGAATGGCATCGGATATTCTCGGTGTCACCGTTTCATGTAATTGTTGATAGAGAATAGGATAAAAATAAGTACATATATCTTGAATATGCGATATAAAGTGATTGGCATACAAGTCTAAATATTTCTCATTTACCTTCAAAGGGCTTGAAGGATATCATATTGTGAGAAATCAAAATATTCAAGATCACAAAAGACAATATCGAGAAGATAGGAAGCCATGTAAAATGATTTTTGTTTGTCGATGAAATTACATCCTTGTTTGACTAAATTGACCATGAGCACTTTCCCTAAGGGTAAAATCTTTCCATCATCAATAATAAAAAAGATAGTAATGGGATCTAGGAAACATCCTGTTTGGAGTAACTCTTACCTCTTTAACTTAACCTAATAAGAAAGATAATAATACTTGAAACCTCAAGAAGGATGGGTTTAGAGGTACTGCAGATGTTGATGGAAGACATTTGATTGTTGCACTCCTTGTAAAAATTGAATTAGCTCCTATCCTACAAATGTAGCTTCAATAATGAGACACTACAAAAGATATTTATTAGTAAAAATAATAAGCAGACATCTTGGCAAAGGTCAATCCATTGAAGTCAAAGGACTTCCTCATAAGGATGTCAACTTGCTATTTATACAATCAAGTTGTTTTGTAAAAAGACATGATATAATAGATAATAAATGTTCTGACAAGTTCAGATTTTATTACAAATATATAGTAGATAATGAAATATGAGATATGTAGACTATGGCTCAAAGTTAGAGTCTAAATCAGTGTCAAAGTTTTTAGATGAAGGTGAATCTTCCTCTTCAGTAAACTCAATGTCTTCAAGATAATATGAATTCTCCTAGTCACTAAAGTCTTCCCTAAATAATTTAGAAATATAGTCGGGCTCCTCCTATTTTGTATCAATTAGAATCGATTATGAGTGTTCGATTCTGTCTGGTCTTTGAAATCAACTTCAAGGCTTAATTCATATAGTTGTCGCATACTAGTATTTGAACAATGTAAAATCATCTTGAATGCGTAAAACCTCATAAGATGCCTCCCAACACTCTACTCTAGCCTTATGAATCCTCCGAGTAGATTCAAGATGTTTTACAATTGGTCTAAAGGGGTGAGTGAATTGCGCACAATCCCAGTCATAGATGACGTCGTATTATTCCCAGCAGTGTAAGGGATGGCGGATGACATGTAGCAAGTGGATGCTAGTTATCTCATGTCCTTGACCACCTAGTGTCATCTAAATAATCCATACTTGAAAAATATGTTAGAAGTAACAAAAATATAATGGAATGAATAAATGAAATTGGATTGATGATGTAGGCAAACAAAGTGTGCCGAAATCATAGGTGATTCTCAAGAATAGTAAAAAACTTGATAAAATTGTAATATTTGATCAATATTATTTGGGACTATGGATTTTCAAAGGGATAATGTGAGTTAATAAATAAAATAAAATAATTGAATCAAGAAACAAAATTACAGGATAAATTCTGACCTTGAATGAGTGTGATGGATGAGTCTTAGTTTGCACCGATTATTTTTGGTTACCAACCAAGCTCCAAAATGATTCTAAGACTTGCTTGGTGAATTTGAATGCCAATACTTGGATGATATTGTGTCATCGTTGATGCAATATAACAATAATAGACCTAATAGAAGACTGAGGTTCGTGAATATGAGTAACCCCATGAAAAGGGATGCAACTGGGTTTAAATAATCGTTGGTTATTTACCAAATCACTAGCGATTTCATCCCAATTTGAGTTTGGTTAGAAATATTTTGCCAATTTGGGATTTTTATTCATGTTTTCGAGGGATAAGCTTGTTGGTCGTTTTGAAAATGTTGAGTTGGCTAATGAGGTGTCAGGTTTGTTTAGGAAATGATAAGATAGGTTAGATTATTATCTAAATTAGCTTAAGTTTGTTTAGGATAGGTGTTAGGTGGTTGGATTAGGATTTATTAAACGTAGGAATATAAGACTATTATAACAATGATGATAAATACTTAGGATTTTGTTAAGATAATGATGGATTTACAAAAATGCCCATGATAGGTATGCAGGATAAAGGAGTTAGAGATGATTTTAAATAGATTTTAGAGAATAACTTAGGTGGATTAAAATAATTAAGAAACGAATATCATAGAATTTGATATTGGTGTGTATGAAGAAATAATCAATTAAATAAGAATGGGGTAGAAATATGGGGTGTTCATAATTAATCTAATATAGAAATATGTGAATGACATTATTAGATAGAGATACGTGAGTGTAGATTTATAGTGTATACATTTGCCCCTTTTTCTCGACATCTTTAAGCATCGAAGCATCGTGACAAAAATGATGAAATGTTGTATGGGTGATCCGCAGGGAACACCAGTGTTTATGTATCATGTGTTTCGTAAAATGTTTCCCACTCCAAGGGGATATCAAAACAATATGTGTTACTCAAGAATCAAATGATAGGAGGAACCAAAGGGTTCAACACCTATAGATGTATGATTTGTAAAAGTAGGCTAAAATAGCGGGAAAGCCAAGTGATGGGGC
Organism: Taxus wallichiana var. yunnanensis; assembly: GCA_018340775.1. Taxonomy (NCBI): domain Eukaryota; kingdom Viridiplantae; phylum Streptophyta; class Pinopsida; order Cupressales; family Taxaceae; genus Taxus; species Taxus wallichiana. The sequence goes on from CM031242.1 coordinate 1,036,483,099, forward strand.
CAAACGGCACACATCCCATGGATGAATGGTGAATCGAGTATAGATTTCATTTATTTGTTTTAATGTTTCAAGGACTAGGGTCCATTTAAAATTGGACACACTTGTGGAAAAGTGTGATTGCCATGATTTAGGGAAAAAGGGCAAACATGCCAAAAGGGGATGATTTGCAAGTGTTAAAAGGTAAATCGTTGGTGATTGAGGGAATCATTGGCAATTTTCTCAATGTAAAAATTGAGTTATAAAAAGCCAACCCACATGATCATTTCACCACATTAATACCACGGTTAAAATGATTTGATAGAGTGATCCGAGTGAGAAATATGTATTTTTGAGGAGAAAAAGGTGAAACTTAGATGGAATGGTGACTTAGAGTAGGCAATGGAAGCCCATGATGGTCGAGGTAAGTGATTTATCCCTGTTTTGTCATTTTTTGTGGTTTTTCATAGTTTTAGGGTTGTTTTCCATTTTGGGGCAATGTGGATGCCCTAGGGAAAAAAAAAGTAGGAATTGTCAGCGATTCATGCAATCTCCAAGTGAGTGAAGTGAATCGCAATATATTCCCCTCGCTATGTAAACAACTTGTATTTTTGTTTATTTGATATGATTTTTTAAGGAATGTTTTAGATTTTTCATGGTGTTTGTAGTTCCAATATTGACATTAGTGTTGAATGTAATTGATATTGACCAAATTTTGTTTTTGACAACATTAATTTTGATATCTAAAGCAATTTTGCGTAATTTTATTTTGCTTTCGAATATGGAATTTTGTTTTTAGATAGCTCAATGCATCGTTTAATTTTAATTTTTGTATGTCTTGTTGTTGGTTTTTAGGTGATGATGTAGGTGTTGATGTGGATTAATTTTTGTAGGTGATTTTAACATTATATATTTAATAACTATACTAACGTTGATTTGTTTATATTTTGCAAGTAGATGCAAATTTGACGATCTATGATCGTATACGATTGATCTTAGATGAGGTGAGGGATGATATGTCTGATGATGATTGGGAGAATGTTGAGGCCATTGGTTTTTGTGCCATGTGTAGACACTAAAATTAGGTCACACTCCCTTTGGTCCTCAACAAATAAACACCATTGAACACATCACTTAACCATGGCCCCCTTCACCCCACTAATATTAAATTTAATTAAATCAATTCATTATCCTCACAATATTTATTATTTAAATATCTTAATTTAAATAATATCCACACATCCACCTCATCCTAAGACCCATTCTTAGTAAGTTTCCATAACTAAGTCTTACCCAAACCCTAAAAATCAATGCCTACATTCCCTCTAACCACATTCCCGCATGCTTACAAGAAGCTTCTAGTCTAATCCATAGGTTAACGACATGAGATCCTAGAAAATCAAGAGGATCTCCCTAGCTTAGTAAAACCTAGAAAATCTCACCTTGACCAACGTCGGTTACCCTTAATTATCACCGGTTAAGCCGAACCACCGTCGGTCACCTTTTAACTCCCAAAACAACCTTATTTTGGAGGTTGGCAAAAATTGACACATTGGAGAGAGATATCACATCTTCTGAGAATGAATTCCAGTGAGAACACGCATGCAAGGAAGGAGATCAAGCATTTTCCCTACACAGCCATCCAACACTGACCCCAAAGCAAGGATTTGAGCCAACCAAGAAAAAAGGAATGCACATGCAGCCCATGTAGAAGCTTTCCTACGATTGGTGATCATCTACAGCCTTCAGCCTCTTACCAACACCTTCATTCCACACTCACAAGTGTCCATAGCCAGATCCAAGTAAGTAGTACGTTGTACTCCTTTGGTTCATTGGTTTCATCATTATATTGTCATCATTTGTTTCCTTAGCCACCCATTGGCCTCCATTCATACTCACCCCTCCATATACCCATTAAAACCTCACCAAATCCCACCAAAATCACCTAACACCTCATTTCGACCAACCAAGTCTTTTGTGCAATCACAAGGGAGACCTAGAACTCATTCTGTGGCATTCCCAGTTTTTTCACAAGAACTCAGCACCGCTACTCCTTAACCACCGTCATTCACCCTTAACCGGCATCGGTCTCTATATTCACCAATACAGCCTGAACAGTGACTTAGCCACATATTTCCACATCACCCTTATTCACTCGTGACCCACCTGAGACCTTTGTCAGACTTGCAAAAGCCCAAACTAGTTACTTGACCTTTGGATCTTATTTTAACTTAGCCTGTTAGATTCAGATCTTTCTTATTGTGTTTTAAATGAGATACCCAAATCATTTTAATTACAATAGGATTTACTTTATTACCCACATTAAATTGTTTTAAATAGTGGATTGACAGCCGTCTAGGAAGTATCACACTTTCTGGATCTAGCACACACTAGGTAGTTCACTACACATATTGTTTAACTCTTTCTCGGTGGTCTTGTTTTCCATAGCCAAAAGGATGTAGTTCTCGAAGTCATACGTGCGTAACAACCCATCAACCGGAATTTCAATAGGTATACCTCATATGCCTGTTACCCTATTTATTTTGTCAATATTTCAAAGAAACGTCTAAGAAATAGGTGAAACATTTTAGCACACCTGGTGGGACCCATCAGGGGTTCCTTGCATTTCATTCATTCCTAGGAAAATTTGTGTGTTTGTTTCCCTTCTGAAAAGTGTACACATTAATTTTCTTCCTCGGTAACCTTCTTTTTATTTCTATTTGCTCTAAATAAAACCTTTATTTTGGTGTATTTAAATAGAACCATTTATTCTTCTTTTCTACATTTTAGTGAAAGAGCATCCCTCTCCTCTTCATCTATTTGTGTCATTGAATTCCACATTTCGATTTGGGCTTAAAAATCATTGCATTTCATTCTTATTTATTGCATTAGCTCACATTAATTGAGGGCAACCTATATGATGGAAGTCATTCCTAGCTGATGGTTGACAAATGAATCGTAGAAAGCACATCTCTCTCTCTCTCTCTCGAGTCTTACCAAATTACACAAATTCAAAATAAATACATATTCTTAAACAACATATTTCGGGAATTCCTCACAACGATCGCACCGATATAAGGATTGCAGGTACTCCCCAACTCGCTGCTCTGTTGAGTCATACTTTAGAGCGAAGCCCACCCCCACCATAACAAACCTGAAACCTCACCTTGTAGATCTCCTTTTTCGTAGGAAGCCATCCTCACCAAAAAACTCTATTTTACAATTCATGTGTCAGTCCTTAAATAGCTTAAGCTAAACAAACATAATAGAAAAGGCACTCCTAGGATCGCATTTTTCTTAGTGTTTCTGCTTGGCTTGCATTTTGAGGTGAGAGGTCACGTTCTTCATTTATTTTTGTTTCTCCTCGCATGCTCCTCATCATGGTTAGTGTATTCCGACTTCTTCTAAGTGTGCCTGACCATATTCTCATCATTCTCAAAATTCTAGGTTTAATTCACCATCATATTTTAATTTGCAAAACCACTTTTCCTTCATCACTGCTTTCAATTTCACAATGACCAATGTCAGTCGAAAATGACTCATCATCATGTTATACCAAGGCCGGTTCTAGGTACTTTTTGTTAACATACCCAAAAGGGCATTTATTCATCTTCTTCAAATTTTCAGAGCTCACGTCACTACTATCATTCCCATTGGCCTTGTAAAATCATCGTGTTTGGCATACCTATCGATTTGACCTTATACCTTGTCTTTCACTCACTATGTCCATTTCCCACAAATGTGACTAAAGAAGCTATTACCACTAACTGGTGTCATTTTACCCAGACTAGCATTGGTTATCCTGTGTCATATTCTAGCCAACATTTGGTACCTAATCCTCTTTTTACCACCTGCTTCACCTGCTCCTACTATTTTTTTGTGTCATTTTACAGAGAACCAATCCAACCTACCTAGTCAAGACTTGTTCACATGGTGTTGACCCCAAAACAAGAAGGCGCACTCGTATTCCACGCCAATTTTCAACCACTCCCACATAGTCCTTCACCACCTTCCATTTTATCACCAGCCATAGATCCTACCAACTTATCTCTATCACTACCGAGAGAGGAGTTCATGCGACTCCTAAACCAAAACACCGATGCCTGCGCAAAAGATTATTCTTATCTACCTCATCCACTCGAGATGCTTCGGGGTCAATTGATATACGACATGCCCGTATCTATCCCCCGACACTCACTCCTACCTCTACTCCACCCTTTGCATCAGCCCCATTTGCCAGCTACCCGCATCTACCTTACCCCCCTGTCATTTTTCAGCTTAGGTCCTATACCCAACATGACTACCACATCTGCTACATCCTGCACTTGCACCGCCACATCCACTATACTTACGTCAACCCCCTAAACATAACCTCATCCGCACCTATTGTCTCGCATATACCCGTGGCTACACTACCACCTCTAATATTGGTGACCTCTACCCCATTCCAAAATGTTTTCCTATATATCCCACAATCCTTACCCCCATTACTACTAGGGTCACCTCAACCCTTCCACCTCCATACACGTACTATCGCAGCCTCCTGTTTCATCTATCTATTCATTCATGGGTAAGTGCCCCCTATTTCATTTCCTCCTCTCAATCTACCTACATGGCAGCACCATATACCGGAATGCCACCTCCATCATATTCCCAACACCAACCACCCTTCGCCTACAAGGGGAGCCCAAGCATCACAACCCACAAATGACTTAATTAAATTAATGATGGACAAGATGCAGACATTGAGGCATCATTTTTGGTTCTCAAACACTCTCACCTATGACAAGATGTGTAATGATCCTATCCACCCATCCATTCCTATCCATCCATACCCCATACATTGGGAGATGCCCAAATTCAATCACTTCAATAGCAAATAATACCCGCAACAACATTTGTGGTCTTTCAAACATGGGTGTTATCTCAATGCCCACGATGATGCTTTCTTTACTCTTAAGAAATTTTCCCATGTCTCTGACTGGACCTGCATTAGATTGGTATAGTGGGTTACCTAGACACTCTATATTCTCATTTAATCAGGTATCCCAAGCCTTCTTGGATCACTTCTCCATCAATATCATCAAGAAGGTTACCATGACCGACCTATACTCTACGTGTCAAGACGAGGATGAATCTATTGCAGATTTTGTCACTTGCCGGGCATAGCCTCGATTAATCAGCTCACATTCCAACTACCACAAACAGAACTCATCGAGCTCTTCATGTGGGATTGTGCTAGACATATCTCACCAACCCTATAGGTGTAAATTTTGCGCCTTCGATGAAGCATTCACCATGGCACGAAAGCTAGAAATTTGTGCCATCGAAGAGAAGAAAATCCAATTACGCAATAAGAATTTGAATTCAAGTGAATGATACCTCTTCTTCTTCAAAACCACGAATAAATATTCAAAGGCCAAGGGCACCACTAATGCAGTGGTACTCAAATCGGTCCAGCTCATTTATCAAATCAGGCTACCCCCTCATCTAATCTCTCACCCATACATACTTTTCAATTCAGACGAGAACAACGGAAATACACCCCAATCGGGGAGCCTTACTCTTCTGTCTTAGAAAATCTTATCAAACCGAGCCATCACCCTTCCACCTATAAAACCACACACTGGTTTTGACTCGCTCGCCCCATGCCCACATGGTATAAAGAACATGACTTCTGTAACTATCATCGAGTAAAGGGTCATAGTGACGGCAATTGCATCACTTTCAAAAACATTGTCCAAGAAATGCTCGAGAAAGGTGAGTTAACTTGGATAATCCTAATGCACCCACCAACCAAAACCTACACATCTTCAAGAAACCCATTTCCCAATCATGCCCCTTCGTTTGATCAAACCGGTGAGGCCTCAACTCATGATACCCATACCCACGAGGTCCATGCTATTTTTAGTGACACACATGTTGCTTCCCAATTACCCCATATCCCTTCCATAGAGGAGATTCTAGCCCAAAATCCTCCTTCCACATTGGAACCAACCTCCTAATTCCTTCACCCATAGAGGAACACCTTTCACCTCCTTCCTCACCTATGGAGGATCCTTCTACTAACATTGAGACCATTTCACCTTTGGCTTCTCCACCTAGAGAACCCACACCCACAATACTTCTCCACTCCATGGAAGGATACTTGTTTACCTCCTCCACCTACACTGAGGAACACTCATCATCTCCTCCACCTACGAGAGGAGCACCCATCATCTCCTCCCCCTATCACAGACCCAGTTGAGATACCTTTGCCTCTTGGTGAGCATTCTCCATCAGCTACCCAAGATCCTATAGACCTACTTTCGGCTCTCTTACCTACGGAGTGAAACTAGCCAATTCCCATCTCTAAGACACATTTTACAGAATTTGCCATTGGATCCTCATCACTCCACCCACATGACATGTCATTTTCACGTTTGGCTCGATCGCTTAGATTATGTGGATAGCCTTACTTTGGGGGCATCTTTTGCTTCCGTCTCAACACAAATGCAGATGTCACTTTAGATGACACTTCCACTATCTACCCAAAAATATTTCAACCAATCAAACCACACACAACCACCTCTATCACAACTTCTTCCACATTACACCCATCATGAATCAACACACACCCTTACCCATAACCCAACATACATCTAAATCCAAACCCACACCTATGTCATCTTCCTCGTCTAAACCTATTACTACCTTAGGGGTCACCCAACTACTAGCCTTACTCATCCACCTATCAAATTAGATTTAGCTACATCCTTCCAAGGCCAATATCAAACCTACTCAGCACCTAAACAAAAGAACCAAAACCCATAGATCTCATACCCTTGCTGCGCCAATCACACATGCACCTTCACCCCATCCATCTTAGACATCACCCTTTAAGTGTGGTTAAGAAACCTCCACCATCAATAAACCAAAAACAAACAGCCCATTCCTCCTCACAAATATCTAATATGCCCAAGCATCCAAAACGACATCCACCTACACTCTGCAAACATCTTTACCACCCTATACCTCCAATACCTTTCAGTAACTCCTTCATTACCCACTACACTTTAGTCACTTTCCTCACACCCCCGCACGACCACATCATCTACCTTCACAGCACCTCTATTATCCCCTGGGTAATTGTGCCCTCTTCCCCCATCCGCTTTTCCTTCTAGACCACGTGCACCCATATCACCTTTACCCACGAAGGTGCAACCTAAGGACAAATATCTGCTACCCTCCAATAAGATAGTCAAACAACACACCCGCATTCTATTTTCCCATTCATCTACCATACCCCTACCTAACAAACACGATCAAAGCCTAAGACCACGCCAAAGCACCTAAAACCATAGCTTGACCTACTCTCCTCTGCAAGGATCCTTCCTCAACAATCCGCTGCACCTACACCCAAACCCACTTTCACTTCCCATTGTGATCCACTAGTAGCGGGATCCTATGCCAAAATTTTAACCAACCTCCTCAAGACTTATTTCATCACATTACCGCGCCACTCGGACCTTATGATCCTCTCAAACCCAAGCCAAAAGGGTTTGATGACACTAAAATTTGTGCCTACCATCGTGTGTCAAGGCACGATGTGGAAACTTATAAGGCTTTGAAAAACATTCTTATCCAATTGTGTCCTCTTGAAGCCAACTTTGATGATGATGACCTTCTCGATGAGGACCCTACTTCACCAACACCCATTCACATACTGCCCACTCAACAACCATGACCTTCACCCCCATAGCTCCTAGAACCACCTCCAAGATTTGAAATTAACATGGTTCACATAGAGAACTTGCACGCCATCACCCAAATGTCGATGTGCCCACTCATCTCACAAGGTTTTTCTCGCCACTTAGGTTTTTTCCCCTCATACCACTATACCTTTCATGGTTCTCCATTTAAAACTCCTTGCCTAAATCAACATGATCCACATTGCTACCCATGCTCAGAAAGAAAAGGGCAAAGGAAAAGGCAACCGACCAATCAACCAATCCTATACCCAACATACCATCCACACCTACACCTAAAATCACTATCCACGGTCCCACATATCCTGTTTCTAATGGGGTCACACACTTGATGCTCAAACAATTACACCAATCTCCTCTCAAAATGTCCTTATATGACCTCATCCAAACCTCGGAATCCCATCGTCAAGCTCTCATGGAGGTTCTTCAATCTATTGAGGTTTTACCTAATGACCCTACACCCGTAGCCTCCATTATCACACCCCATCATGTAGCCTCTCTCACCAAATTACCACCTTTATCCACACCTCACCCTACTCACCAAGTAGCCTCCCTTAGCTTCTCAGAGGAAGAGATCGCACCACACCAAAAATGATGACCTAGACCAGCCTCTCTTCATCTCTATCCACATCGATGATATATGTGTATGATGTGTAATGATTGATGGGGCGCTAGAATTAACATCATTTCATCCCATGCATTCACTCAAATGCGCATACTGAACAATTACATGCATAAACATCATGTCATGTTGCATTCATTCAATGACGCTATCACCTCTACACTAGGCACCATCATCCTCCACATTCGCGTGGGCCCCCACACTATTCCAAAATTATTTTACATTTTGGAGGGGGAATTTCAATATAACTTGTTGCTTGGAAGACCCTGGATTCGTGTCATGGGTTGCATTCCTTCCACTTTGCATCGTTGTGTAAAGTTTGAGCATGAAGGACATACCTATACTATCCCGCTGATCCATCACCTTTTAAAACATGCAACATGCTTTACCGACCCAATGATGTGCTCATACCTATTAAAGTCCATCTACCTCCACAACCACTACCACTTCACCTACACTCTCACTTACCAATACAGCCACTACCTCAACCACACATGCCTCCTCCATTCCTACTACTACCACAACCTCCACGGCTAACCCATCAACCTCCCAATCCATTAACTCCACCTCTACATCAACCTCTGACACATCATCCATTCCAACTACCTACATACCAACCACCGATCCCTTGGAAGGTTTTTCAATACCTCACTCTGGGGGAGTATCGCTATATAGTGTCAACACATTCCTTACTCCACAAGAGTATGGAAGTCTTCACCAACACCCTCGCTATGATCACCACATAGGAGAACACCTCCTTTATGGTCCTCCTCACCTTCGTACTAGTCTCACCTATGGGGGACTTGATACTACCACTTACACACCCAAACCACCATCACAAACCCACCCATTTTCCGTTGACTTCCAGTCTCTCACCAATCACCATTTTTCCCACACCTTCCTGCACCGATGTGCATGGAAGGGTTTTGGTTTTGGATTTTATGAGCAAGGCCACCATACCATTATTCCATGTACCACCCGCAAACATAATGACCGTAGTGGTATCAGATTTCCTAAACCACCTACCAAATAAGCCCACATTGAACCCATCAAGGACATCATCCCTTCTCCACCTTCTTCACCCACTCCACCTTCATCACCACTTCACCAACGGATTCGATGGATCTAGAATCTATCCCTCCTAACTTTTTTTTTTTTTCATAAACATTGCATTTCCTTGGGGCCTTTGACTTATCAACGTGAGGGCGAGGCCCTTCCTCTCTTCCCTTCCTATATCTTGAAATGATCGATGATGATACACCTTCAATTAACATCGTCATTCAATGTTAGGATGATGAATCTATACTCACCTACCTCAGTGTAGAAGATTCATATATTCATCGGTCATTACCCTCTGAGACACAAACCATGTTGAATGAATCAACTATCGAGATCAACATTCATACTCAAGATGACCCGCACATCCTAAAGATCGGTCAATCTTTAGATGTTACTAAATAGGAAGCCATCACTTCTTTTCTCAAAGATCATAACCATGCTTTCACTTGGTCTTACGTAGACATGCCTGGTATTGACCCCACCATAGTGGTCCACAATATCTTAACCATTCCCGATGCCAAACCCATCAAACAAAAAGCTAAGGAAAATGCACCCTCGCATTGCCCTTCTCATCAAAGAAGAGCTTCAGCACCTTCTTTCATTTCCTTCATATTACCCATTGATTATCCTCATTGGATTTCTAACATTGTCCCTATCACTAAGGTGACAGGGGACTCACATTTACATGGACTTTCGTGACCTCAACCTAGCCTGCCCGAAAGATGAATTTCCCTTACCCGGTATTGATCAACTAGTTGACCTTACCATTGGTCACGAGATGCTATCACTCATGGATGGCTTCTCAAGGTTATAACCAAATCTTGCTTTGCCCTAGAAGATCAACACAAGACCTCATTCATCACCCCTTGGGGGACCTTCTACTATCGAGTCATGCCTTTTGGCCTTAAAAATTTGGTGCCACATATCAAGCGAGCTATGAATTACATCTTCCATGACATCATGCATCGTATATTGGAAGATTATGTGGATGATCTCCTGGCCAAATCTAAATGCCACTCTCGAGCACCTTACCATCCTCAAAACCATTTTTGACCGCCTCATTAAATATTGTGTTCACCTTTAGCCTAAGAAGTGCATCTTCATGGTTCTCTTAGGAAAGCTCCTGGGATTTATCATTTCCTACATGGTATAGAAGTTGACCCTACTAAAGTCAAGGCCATTCTGAAATGCCTCCACCCACTAACCTTAGACAACTCCGTAGCTGCAAGGTAAGTTGTAGTCTATTCATTTGTTTCATTTCACAATTATCTGATCGGTGCCAACCATTTCATCATCTGCTCAAGAAGGATGTCTCCTTTAAATGGGATGATGACTACCACAAAGCTTTTGAGGCCCTAAAACAATACCTTCTCCAACCACCCATACTCATTCCACCTAAAGACGATCAACCTTTCTACCTATACATCTCAGCTACCGATCACTCCTTGGGAGCCATGCTCACTCATCGCGATGAACAACACAGGGAGAGCAGATGGTTTATTACATAAGTCGTACTCTTTTAGACTACGAAACCCGATACACCCATCCTAAAAATTTTTTTCTTAGCCTTAGTTTTTGTTTGCCACCAAACTCCACCATTACCTACTCAACCACAAAACCTATGTTGTGACCAACACTAACCCCTTACACTTCATGTATGCCAAACCTTATCAAAATCAGTGTGCCACACATTGGCTTATGCTTTTAGCTGACCTCAACCTCAAATTCATTCATCAAAATTCCATCAAGGGTCAAGCTATCACCAACCAATTGGCCGATGCACCTATTTCTGGGGATCAACCCTCTAATTTTGACTTTCCAGATGAGTCAATTGTTACCCTTTCCTAGATGAACCCCCTTACCAAATGACACTCTTCTTCGATGGTTCAAAGTGTCAGCGTGGGGGTGGGGCTGGTATTATCCTCATTCCACTTGATGGTGAACCCATGCCTTTGTCTTTCAAACTTGATTTTGAATGCACAAACAATATCACCAAATATGAAGCACTCGTATTAGGTCTCCAAGCCACCTATGCCCTAGATGTCAAATCAATCAACATCTTTGGTGATTCTCAATTGGTCATAAACCAAGTCAATGGTATATACCAATGTCGTAATGAGATACTTCAAAAGTATAAACATCATGTAGACATACTTTTGACCACCTTTGACCATTACACCCTTCAAACCATCCCACGTTCAACCAAAAATTTGTAGATACCATGGCCTACTTAGCTTCCCAAATACCCACTTTCCCACCGATTCTAAAATATTTGTCACCATACAATGACTCCAATCACCTTCTTATTTACCTCACAATGTTTACTCCATGGAACCATCACCCCTGACCGAGTGACCTTTGGTACAAACAATACTCTAACTATCTTTCTCTCTCCATCTTACCTCCTGATCTCACCCATAATGGACAACGTGCCTTCCTTTAAAAGGTCTCATTACGTCATCTTGGGGGCCTCCTCTATAAGCATGGCTTTGATGGTATTCTCTTACGATGCCTCACAAGTTCCAAAATTCCTTATACCATTAAGGAGGTTCATGATGGTATATGTGGAGGTCACTTCAGTGGCCTTGTTGTTGCTAAATGTATTCTTCACCTAGGCTATTACTGGATGACCCTTAACCATGATTGTTGCGACTATGTCAAGCGTTGTGTAAAATGCCAACAACATGCCAACCTTCATCATACACCCAAGTCACACCTTACAAGTCACCCGTGACCTTTGGCCCTTCTCTCAATGGGGTTTGGATCTTTTAGAGAGATCAATCCCCATTCTTCCCAATGACATCAATGGATCATCACCGCTACCAAATACTACACAAAATGGGTGAAGCCATACCACTCATCTCCATGAAAATTCAAGAAAATATGTGAGTTCATCAATCATCACATCATTTTTTGCTTTGGTGTTCCTCATCGCCTCATCACTGATAATGGAAAACAATTCAAAAACAAAACATTACAAAACTTTACGACGCCTTTGACATTCAGCTTAGTTTCTCATCACCTTATTACCCACAAACCAATGCCAAGCCGAATCCACTAACAAAACCCTAAATAAAATTCTCATGAAAGTGGTTAACGATATTGGGAAGGATTGGCATACGCACATTCCTTTTTACCCTATGGGCATACCGCACTAGTATTCACACTTCCACTGCCACCACACCTTTTTCTCTGGTCTACGGTACAAAGGTTGTTCTACCTCTCAAAGTCCAGATTCCCTCACTCCACGCATTTCTCTCCATGACATGCTCAATGATGATGACTTTCATCAGACCATTTAGCACAACTAGAGTTATTAGATGAATGTCATCTTAATGCTCTTGATCACCTTCAAGTTTACCAAAAATGTATCAAACGTGCCTATGACAAACATGTCCATGAATGAACCTTCCAAGTTGGTGACCTTGTCCTGAAAGAAAATCAACATGTAACCAAAGTAAAAAAAAAATTAAATAGGGAAAATTTTCTCCTAATTTGCTTGGACCATACATGTGACTCATACTTATGGATCAGGTGCTTATCATTTATCTTCACTCGATGGTAAAATGAACTGAGCCCCTTAATGCCTTGCATCTTCGACCATTCTATTGTTGACTTTTAGTCCTACCTCACCTTTTGTCTCTTTCCATGCTCGTCCCTTGAGCACTCTCCACTTCTTACACCTCACCAATGATTAAACAAGAATCATGTGAGTACCCATCACTTGTTATCTTCTCTTGAATATGTGTACCACAAATCGCACATAGCATGATTCTCATGGATACTTTTCATCTACCTTTAGATGAGATCCCATGGTCGTTTCACCCTAATTTTTGAACAAGAATCCTATTCTTCACCTTGGTCTTGTCCATGACTTAAAATCCCTCACATGGGACCCAACTCCTTGAGTCAAACTTCTAATAAAAGATGACTCCCTCAAAAGGACATCTTCTCTCGATAATCACTGTTATAAATAGACTGCTCCCTCGAAGGAAAACTATGTAAATCTCTTTAAAAAAAAAAAAAGAGAGAGAGAAAAGTGGAAGCTTCCCGCATCGATCAGCTTCACAAAGACCTCAAGGAGTTAATTTCCTCATCCCATATAGACTTCCTGCATCGATCAGTCTATCTCAAATACAAGTCAAAAAAAAAACTTTTAGTCATGGACTTTCCCATTGTGACCTCGGATCTCTTGCCCAAAGAGCATGCCACCTCATACCATATAAAAATTAACCACCTTTCACCCTTCTCACCATTCCCACTCCCATTTCCTACCGCCTCAAGGGACCTCTTGGAAACCAAGACATTTGGTGATCATGTGACTACTTTTCACCGTAGAACAATCAATCATGCAATGTCTTTAGGGTCTTACATTCATCACCTCCTCCAAGGTATGATCTACTTGATATGATCCTAACCAATCAGGTGGCTTTATTGCCCCCTCTTATCTTTTAACCATCTTTATTTACGTTTTGATTACCTTATACAGACTTGGTCCTCGACACTTACCTTTGGGGTAATCTTCTTCTTCTTTCACCACAATCGACATCACCTATATCACTTTACCTATAACCCACCCACACCTAATAAACCTAAACCCACAACATGCCTAAAACCTACCAACTCATTTTCATACCTCCTCATATTCTTCCCTAGCTTATGGGAGAACTACATCGGCTGAGGTCCCTTTTCACTGGGACTATGTAGGCAGCACTCCGAGGGCATGGGGCCCTTGGAGGTTAGCTCGGCCACTCTCTACCCTAAACAATTCATCTTTCATCTTCCTCACATTACATCATACCCCACTTAGTTTCCTTTTTTATATCAAAATTGAAAATTAAACCACATACATAACAAGTTGCTTCATATTTTATCCTCATCACAACATACATTTATTACACTACCATTTCTCTATCATCATCATGCATAGATTATACCACATCTCACATATGACCCATATTATCATTCATTGCACAAAATAATAAATCACAACTTCACCTACTTTGAACACAACCATGCCTAAACAAACCTGAACTCAACCATGCCTAAACAAAACTAACTCAACCATGCCTAAAAAACTGACTCAACCATGCCTAAACCAACCTTACTCGATCCATGCCTAAACTCGACTCCACCATGCCTAAACCAACCGACTCAATCCATGCCTAAAACTCGACTCAATCCATGCCTAAACCAAGGTCTGATCCCATGCCTAACTCACCTGACTTAACTACCTTGACCTCCATCATGACCTAACTCATCCTCAAAAAATCATCCATAATCAAAACAACAAATCAAAAGTCTCATCAAAACATCAACAAATCAAGAATCTCATGTATCTCATCATATAAATAAATGTGTATCTCAATACAATATACATGGATATCCCATCATGTCTATCTCAAAATAATCATCAGCACGCAGGCCGATACTCAATACAAAATGTCATCGCACATAGTCGGTCTCATATATACAATAAAATAATAAACCAATACAAAATCTCTTTTATGCACGCAGGATGGTATATGATCAAAATATACAAAACACTCTCATACATCCTCACTATCTTTGCACGCAGCCTGGATATGTGATCAAAAATAACGCTATGCACACATGTGCTATATATATCAAAAAATGACTACCATACATCAAAAACCAAGAGCCATATCAAGCATCTCGGTGGATATCCTCCATCTCTATATCATTTGTACCCTTGCCTCCTCGGCCCACTGTCGGTGCCCGGTTAAGATGCCTCACCCAGAGCTGGTGGTTGGGTCCGCGCGGTGACTCACCTGAGTGGTCTGGTGAGTGGCCTCTCCCGATCTAGCCCTCGAGCTTGTGGCCCCCTATGCTCTCCACACTATGAGTGTGGGATCTAGTCCTCTCACTCGATGCCTGTGCCCGGTACTCTCCATAGGATAGAAAGTCTATCTCCAGCCACCATCAGCTGGTCCTAGTAGTATCTGGCCTCACCTAGGGCATCTCGTAACCTAGATATAGGCACGGTCTATGGTGGCCCCATAGGCCTGAATCATACCAATATCTTGAGACTCGTCCCACTCCCGCCTTGCATAACATGGGACCTTTTCCCAAGTGTGGACCTGCGAAATCGGAAAAGCTCTCTGGGCATGTAAGGCCGGGTTCCTAGCCCTGCTAGGCTATGGCACTAAAAATGTAGAGATTTATTGAAAAACTAACTCTAACTTGCCCAAGGTAGATAGGGTAAGACCATCATCCTCCTCTCCATCTCCAAATAACCCTAAACTAATAAGGTGATGACATGGGTAAGGCCAATGCTCAGGACATGGTAGCTGCCTCTCTACCTCTCGAGTCATTAAAATGCAAAGTGATAACAAAAATTACATGAAAGTCGAGGAGGATGCAAACCAACACAAAGAGGATTGAGAATCATCCATATACTTGTAAGGGTATTTACTCCAAATGGTGGCTAGATCATGGGATACACTACTAGGTAGGTAATGCCAAGAGGAAAAGTTACATTTTGAGAAATGGAATCTCTTTAGATGGGTTGAACTCCACAAATTCACTGTAGGCTAACATGGAGAAGGGAGGGGCAAAATAAGAAATGTCCAACTCCTAAGATGAGAAGAGAAGACCCTCCTTAAAATCTATAGAAAGAATGAGAGAGGGAAGAGAGAGGAATTCCTAAAAAACCTAATCTAACCACCTCTAGGAGCATTTAATTCATCTCATTATGGTGGCATAAAAATGAACCCTAAAACCCAAAAATGGTAAGTGTATTTTGCATAGAAGAATTTTTACTCACCAATTGAAGAATCCACACATACGGCCTCCATAAAATGAGGACCTGCAAGATCATAATATTTCCAAAAAGTCTAATCATAAGAAATCTAAAATGAACTGTGAAAAGTTAGGGCCATTTGAGATATCATCCGTACATGTTTATTCTGCTCAAATGATCACCTATAATACACTCACAAAATGCCAAGAGGATGTGCATCGGCAGCATCCATCCTTATGTTGACATACTCACAACAATCCACCTATAACAAGAGGAGAAGGTGAATTTCAACATGCCGACACCTTATGTCGTGCAACCTTTACCTACGCCAAAGAACTCTCTTTACAAATTTATAGAAGCTTTAGTGAGAGAGGGAAGAGAGAGGCAAATTTCTTCATCAACACCTTCATGTTGTGCACCCTTTCCTGTCAAGGTGCATTTAATTCACACCTTATGTCATGGCCCTTTACCTGTGACAAGTGTGAATTTGTCCATGTCGAAACCTTATGTCATGTGCCCTTTAAGGTATTGTTAGGCGCGATTTTATTCATGTCGACATTTTATGTCGTGTCATTTCCTTTACCTCGCCAAGGCATGAATTTCTTCATGTCATGCTTGCATGCCTAGTCGTCACCCGAAAAGGCCTCCTTGCATGAGATCTCCATATTCTTCTATTTTCCCATATCTACCCGAGGGGAAGAGCCTACTATACAGCTTTGAGTCCCATAGGTCTCGGCCTTGACCTAGGTGCGCCATAGGTGCATCCATATTACTTATGTGTCAACATCCTCTTATGTGCACCGGTGGTGTGAATTTATACCTATATCGAGGGCCAATAAGACCCCAAGGCTATTCCAGGATGATCTACCGACTGCCTAGTCAGCCAACGAACTACTTTTCCACCTATGAGACTTCTGTACTCCGACCATCACCCTCCTCTCCATCTCTATCCCTCCACCAATCATCCGGGCACGATTTAACAACTGTACATGTAGCTCGCATGCTACCTCCACCACTTTCTGCCAGTTGTGTCTACACTATATCTAACTAGGTAATAGGTAGCCACCTTGTCACATGTGAGGCATCTCTTTACACCATGATGGTGGTTGGGCCTCGTAGGGAAGATATTTAATAAGGTGGTATGGCTCATAAATGAGCCACCCACAGGTGTTTATATCTGTCTATGACCACGGCATCATCTAATCTACCGGTCCACTACCTACTCCTCTTGCCTATGGGCACTTTAGGCTATGGTAGAGGTAAGGGCCTCTCCATGTGTCATCTCCTATACTGTGGGAAGGGAAGAGGTATATCCTATAATAGCCCAAACTATCCACTGTAATCTATCCACTAGGATCATCTCATGCTTCCCGACATGAGACCCTATATCCATCTCACTAGGGAGATGAGCTCAGCTATCTCCTCATGCATATGCCTATATGAGGGGAATCCCACATATGGCCTCCATATAATGTCCACTCCGGACAACCCCTCCAATAATTTCCTAGAAATAGGCCACATCATGTGTGGGCCTATTTGATCTGCTCTCCTATAGTAAATGGTTGACACCCATCGCCTGTACCCCACCCCACATCAGATCTCAATATCAATGGGGCACCCACACAAATCTAGGTGGAATGCACAAATGGGGCATCCCTCACTGCCAAACACAAGTTATGTTCTCATAGGCCCAAAAATGTAGTAAAAGGTACAACATAGGTTCAACCCGCAACCTATCCCCATAGGCCCATAACTCTTTGTATAGCTACACCAGGAATGTTGGTGCCCAGGAAAAGTGGGTCTCATATCTATCATCATGTAATGGAGTACCCCCATCAACGATCGAGGAAAATGTCCACCCTCTACATCTCGCAATGCAAAGTAACACACTGCCTTCATCAAAATAACCACTAGCCTCGTCTCCTCTAGATGGGCTAGGTACATCTCTCCATCAAAATGCCGCACTATGAAATGTTAGTTCAGCCATCCCCTCACCAAACACCATCAGCATCAGCTCCTCCGAGGCCTCGGAGGAGATAGAGTAGACATGTGTACCCAATATGGGTAGCCATAGAATCCTAAACATGTCCTCCAGGGTGACAATGATCTCACCTATCGGTAGGTGGAACATGTGTTGGTCGTGGAATCCCATCTATCGATGAGCGTGACCATCAAACTAGGCTATCGAACTACATGCCCAGATCACGAATGGCCCCCACTCAAGCCCATCGCCTCCACATGTTGCAGCTCCTCGTGGGGTCATCTGCACGCACACACATTATCACAGCAAGGGGTGGAACCCTATCCCGCATGCGTAGCTGATCTCTCCATGCATCCAATATGAACAATACATTAATCTACATTTATCACACTCACATTTTCCCCTATCATTTCCTAATAACCTACTTTACCCCTACCCATCTTAATCACCCAACCTATGGCACCTTTGGCCCCTTATCCCCTAAAACTAAGTGCCGTGTTGGTTTCTAACCTAACCAACCATCTAGTCACCCCTTAACCAGCATTGGTCACTTGTTTAGTGACCGATACTCGAGTTACACACTACCAACACCAGCCACAACTAAGTTGATCTGGGCACATCTACTCACGATAAAAACCCATGACCCCCAAACCCCCTTACTCAAAACAAATTCTCCTCTTGCCCTTTTACCCACCTAAAATTACCTAAACCTCCCTTCCCCTCAACCCATCCTCCTCTCCCATTTATTACTCTCCCCATTCCTATTTTTACCCACTTTTACCCCCATTCCCAAATTTAATCTTTTCCCCACCCACGAAAATAATCAAAAAACAAAAAACAAACAACTACAAAAACAATTTACCAATCATCTAATCTATCTAACCAACTACAACTAGAGTTGGACACTTACCTCATCATGCTACCATCGTTGTGTTGGCATGTCTGGCCACTACACCAGTGGCCCACCTGATCCCTCTCCAGCCTCTGCCATCACCAAATCTCCACCACATGTCTCCAACCAATCGAATCACATGCACCAATCCTATGGACCTACCTCTCACCAACCAATCACCCACTGTTCACATCACCAACTCAACACTTCATTCCATCTAGACACTTTTCCCTCTTTTCTCTCTCTTTTTCATTTTCTCAATTCATAAATGACAAATGAATAACAAAAACATTTTTTTGTTTTTATAACAAACCCGACCTAACCGACACCGGTTCACCTCACCAAAATCGGTCATGCCCTACCTTACCATGGCTGGTTTCACCTATACTGGCGTCGATTACCCTTGATAGGCATCGATCACCCTATCTGGCACAAAACCCAACATTTTACCCTATTACCCTACCCATATCCTCCTTTTTTTCACACCTAACCCTTTACCTTGACCATTTTCACCCAACCTTTACCCGACCTTTACCTCACCCAATTTACCTCGACTATTTACCTCACCCTCCTGACCTCATCATTTTACTACCTACCCTTGTCCTCCTTTGGGGACTCATTATTTTACCCATACCTGGCCTTACCCATGTCGTGACCTAGATATTTAGACCTGGACCATCGCTAGTGACCTTTGACCTCATGTGTTTCACTATACCTTACGGCACTGTTACCTGTGTTGTTGACCTAATGACCTTACCTAGCCTATTTCCATGACCATTTATCCTAACCCTACCTTTGGTGTACCGGAACATACCTAAATGTTCCTGCACCTAACCTACATTGTGTTTCCTGACCATATCCTATACCTTGGATACCGAATCACTTCAACCTTGTTTGGATAAACCTATCGACCTTAGATGATGTAGAGTTTCCTTTCTTCAACCCGGTAGCATGCTGTCAGTTTATATGTGTGTGTGTGTTTGACTATTACTACCTTTGACCTTGACCCATTACCTAGATTACCCGAGTAGACCTTTAACCTTTTTTCCCCATTCCCCACCTTCCCCTTTCTCACATTTACCTTTTATCAAACCACTCACCGATTCTACCTTCTACCTCGTCAGTTCCTAGTTTGAGGGGATCACCTTCACCCACACATGGGGCAACCACATCTTATTTTTGTTAGCGTCACTTACCAATACAAGCTACGCAACAAAAAGGGGCAAAATGTAGACACTAAAATTAGGTCACACTCCCCTTTGGTCCCTCGACAAATAAACACCCTTCATCACATTAACCTAGCCATGGCCCCTTCACCCCACTAATATTAATTTAATTAATTTAATTAAATTAATTCATTATCCTCACCATATTTATTATTTAAATATCTTAATTTAGATAATGTCCACACATACACCTCACCTAGACACCTCATCAAGCCAACTCACCCTAAGACCTATTCTTAGTAAGTTGCCATAACTAACTAAGACTTACCCAAACCCTAAAAATCAATGCCTACATTCTCTCTAACCACATTCCCACATGCTTACAAGAAGCTTCCAGTATAATCCATGGGTTAATGACACGAGATCCCAGAAAATCAAGAGGATCTTCCTAGTTTAGTAAACCTAGGAAATCCCACCTTGACCGACGCTGGTTACCCTTAACCATCACCGGTTAAGCCGTAAAACCGCTATCGGTCACCTTTTAATCCCCAAAACAACCTTATTTTGGAGGTTGGAAAACATTGGGAAGATTCCTAAGAGATATCACATCTTCTGAGAATGAATTTCAGTGAGAACACACATGCAAGGAAGGAGATCAAGCATTTTCTTACACATGCATCTAGCAATCATCCAGAACCATCCAACATTCACCCCAGCAAGGATTTGATCCAACCAAGCAAAAAGGAATGCACATGCAGCCCATGCAGAAGCTTTCCTACATTTGGTGATCATCTGCAACCTTCAACCTCTTACCAAGCACCTTCATTCCTCACTCAGACACCATCCAAAATTCCAAGTAAGTAGAACGTTATATTCTTTTGGTTCATTTCATTTCATCATTATATTGTCACCCTTTATTCTCTTAGCCACCCACACACCTCCATTAATACTCACCCCTCCATATACCCATTAAAACCTCACCAAATCCCACCCAAACCACCTAATACCTCATTATGACCAACCAAAGTCCTTTGTGCAATCACAAAGGAGACCCAAAACTCATTCTGTGGCATTCCTAGTTTTCCACAAGAAAGCACCGTTACCCCAACCGGCACCCACCCTTAACCAAGCATCGGTCTCTATATTCACCCATACAACCCAGAAAATAGTGACCTATCCACCTATTTCCACATCACCCTTATTCACATGTGATCTACCTGAGACCTCTGTCAGACCTGCAGAGACCCAAACCAATTACTTGACCTTCAGATCTTATTTTAACTTAGCTTATTAGATTAGATCTTTCTTATTGTATTTTGGATGAGATACCCAAATCATTTTAATTACAATAGGGTTTACTTTATTATCCGCATTAAATTGTTTTAAACAGTGGACTGACAGTCATGCCTAAGAAGTATCACACTTCCCGATCTAGCACATGCTAGGAAGTTCACTTTCATATTGTTTAACTCTTTTGGTGGTCTTTCTTTCCATTACGGTAGTTCCTCCTAGCCAAAAGGAAGCTCTCACGATCAGTGTGGATTCAAAAGTCAACACATGCAATAACCAACCACCATTTCAACAGTATTCCTCCTACGCCCGTTACCCTATTTGTTTCATCAATATTTCAAAATGTCCAAGAAATAGGTGAAACACCATGAGGAATTTTCTGCAGTTACCTAGATATCGTAGTTTGATGTTGGCCTTGTTAGAGTGGTGGAATACTTCAACCAATACTTTTTGGTTACCTACTAATGAGATCACGATCACTTTGGAGGATGTACACCACATCTTGAGAGTACCTATCTCGTGAAGAGGGTGTATATATCATTACTAAGGAGGAGAGGGATGAGGTGATGACTAGGTTATATGGAATAGATGTGGTTGATGTTAGATATGAGTTAGGAGCATTTGCCTATGGAAAAATTTATTCAAGTGATACAGAGGATCGTACTCAGATGACCATGATGATGATGGCCATCATTTATTATTATTTGCTAGATTCAAGAGGTGTAGTTGATTCCCATGGATGATGGTAGGGTTTATGACCGAGATGATGGAGCATCGCACTATTTTTTAGTAGGGTCCTACCATAACTTGCATAAATTTAAAGAGTTTGTGGGCCTAAAGGTCCACAAGAGATATGGTATTGATATTGGGTTCTTATTACAGAGCTTGGGCCTTTGAGCACATTTCCATAACTCATCCAGAGGGGTTTCCATGGAGGATTGATGATGGCATCCCAGATTCTTGAGATGGAGGGAGGATGCAGGTCATAGGATGAAGAGGAGGAGGATAAGATATTATAGAGAGTTGTTATTTAGGTTGTAGGTAGGAGATGTGGTATGGAGGCCATATTAGATTTACCTATTTAGCTTGTATTCTTGATGAGTTGGTTAGTTTACAAAACCTATATGGGCGTAGGCTCACGACATGGGTGAGCAAAAAGTTACTCCATTTGGATCATGTTAGGAGATAGTTTGGATTGGTGGAGGGGAGTTCTTGAGTATGTATAGTATATATGAGAGGATGGAGACACAGAGACCCCTAGATTAGTGGTGATAGAGATTCGAGGATATCATGGATCATCCAAGCCATGGGTCCTAATGATGAGGGTAAAATTTTTCGATTGATGATGTGGGGTTACCCCCGAGTATACAACTAAGTGGACTTGAGCATTAATAGATTTTTGATAGGACTAAAGTTTTAGAGAGAGCGGTACAGAGTTAGATGAGTACATTCTCGGGAAGTGGAGAGGAGCCCCAACATAGGTGGCAAGTAGAGGGTATAGAGAGGATGATAGTGTGAGGAGGGTTGATGATGATGTGGCTGTAACTATTTGAGTAGTGAAGGCCAAGAAGGCCATAGTAGAGGGAGAGAGATGACAAGAGAGAGAGAGATGATCTCATTGGATTTTGGGACACATTGATTATTGAGTAGGATAGTTTGATCACCGAGAAAGATGGACTGGGGCAAAGGATACAAGCTCAGCTCAGGCCATTGTAGATAGAGATCGATACAAGGGATAGAGAGATGGGATGAGGAAGGCCTTAGGATTACAGGCCTTCTATTTCGGAGTGCAAGTAGTTAGGGATAGAGATCTAGCTAGCAGTAGTAGTATGACCATAGGCTAGTGATTCTGAGACCTAGGCTAGTGGATCGAGACCAAAGGCTAGTGGATCGAGATCACCTACGGATCTAGGATTTTTCTATCACACATTATGAGTCATTTGCAAGCACAGTGATTATATATTACATTGATATGGTGACTCACAATTTTCCCGATATGTGGTATCATGATCATTGTTTGCCGATAAGGTGGAAGGCCCTAGTACTAGTGTGTAAATGTGGGTCACCACCTCGGAGACATCGAGTGAGTGGGTGATATCGGGGAGAGTTAGAGGAGATACTGGTGTGTAAGTGGGTTTGGTAATCATCTGAGGTGGAGGTGCTCAGAGGAGGAGAGGGAAGTACAACTCCTCCTAGTCCCTTAGAGATTTTCAGTTTATTGACTCATGATATGTATTTGATAGTAGTATGTATGGCTCATGGAAGCCTATTTTTATATGACATTGATATGATGTATTTTGATGATATGGCTCTTAGAATCTTATTTTTGATATTGATGTATATGGACTTGATCGATATATATGATGATGATGATGATGATGAGGTTTTATGATTTATATTATTTATCTTTCATGTGTGGTTGATCTCAATGTATATGGTGATGTATGCTTTTAATTTGAATGTGTTAGTATTAGATGGATATGTATGGATACTATAGTTTGAAAAATATGGTTAAATTAAACAACTTAAAATGTGATCTCAAATTAAATTGTATCAAAATGTGGCTTAATAAAATAGGATAAACATGAAATGATTGTCCCATTATGGATTTGGTACATACGCGATGGGTTTTGAAAGCTTGAACACTCTTGCACTTATAGCCTTTAACAAATGTTAAATATGATCATCAATGGGTAGTTACACAATACTTAATAAAATATGGGATTAAATGAGTGTTTATTATTATGACAAAAGGGTTTATATATAGATCGATGAGGGGAAACAAATTCTCCTTTTCTACGAGTCTAAAGAGAGATGCCCCAACTTTATTTTTATTTTGAAGCAAACTGATCAATGCAAGAAGTTTGTAATAATGGGAAAGTTGATCAATACGGAAGATTTCCTGGATGCTTTTGATATTGATGTATTTATTTTGAAGGTTGATCAATGTGAGAAGAATTTTTTCATGGGTATCCATCCTTCAAGGGTATGGTCTACACTTTTGATTGTAGTTGTCCTTCGAGGGATCAATCTACTTTTTACTTTTGATTTTTTACAAATATCATCCTTCAAGGGATTGGTCTATGATTTTGATGGATAAGCTATCCTTTAAGGGATTAGTCTACCATTTATTTTGACTTTTGAGAAATGCATCCAAATGATTTTAATACATATATTTTTAATTGAGGGAAAATCCCTAATAAATTGTTTCGAGGAGGGAAAAGGTGCATATATGATCTACACATTCGTATCCCATATCATGTCTTAGTTGGTACAGGGTGGATGGGTGTAGTGATTCAAGGGGTTCCTTCTAGAGAAGAACTTATCCATAGAGAAAGATGTGATGAACAAGAGCCATGGTGCTCATCTTTAAGGTACTTTTAGGATAATGATGGATAACCACATGATTTCAAATCACTACTGTGATATGATGGATGGTTTTGATGGAGTGATAAGATAATTATCATGAAAATAAATTATTTAATAATAGAAAGGCCAGTAAGTGCAAGGAATTCTAAGGTTCACTTTCAAGTTCACCATCAAGAGAAGTGAGACAATATGCTCCTAACCCATACTTATGAGTGATGATGTATGGACCGATCCAATTAGGGGAAAAATTTCCACGTTTACTCCATTCTAATTGAGTGACATTTTGATTTTCTTAAGCACAAGATCACCAAATTTAAAGTCACATTCTTTGATATGTTTTTTATATGCTCGTTTAATGTGTTCTTGATAAACTTGATGATGTTCAAGGGCCATTAGACATTTTTCATCTAACAATTCAAGTTGTGCTAGATGGTTTACATATATTCTTCATCGAGGATGAAGTCTTTAAGTGATACACAAGTGATGGGATTTTAATTTCAAGAGGTAAAATGGCTTTAGAGCCATAGAAAAGTGAATAAGGGTGTTGCTCTTGTAGGTGTACTGATGCTAGTTCGATAATCCCAAGAGAAAATGGGATTTGTAGATGCCAATTTCTTCCTGCATCGTTTACCATTTTCATAAGGATTTTGTTGAGTGTTTTATTAGAGGATTCATGTCCATTTTCTTATGGGTAATAAGGTGATGAAAATGAGTTTAATACTAAAGGTGTCATAGAGCAAATTTTTAACTTCTTTATTTTTAAAATATTTTCCATTATATGTGATAAGTTTATATGGGATGCCAAAACGACATATAATGTATTGATATATGAAATTTGATAATATGTCCCTAACTTAAGTTGATGTTAAAGGGATAAATTCAACCCATTTGGTGAAATATTTAGTGGCTATGATAATGGAATGATATTCTAGAGATGAATTAGGATTGATGGCTCCAATGAGGTATAATCCCCATCGAGAGAAAGGCCATAGGTCTGAGCGGGTCAGTAATGCTTGACCTAGGGACATGGATCGAGATCGAATGAATTTGACATTTCACACATTTCTTAACATATTCAAAACAATCCTTGTGATAGTGGCCAAGAATACCTAATCGTATAACATGTTTAGTAATGGAATTTCCACTGAAATGACCTCCATAAATACCATCATGGACCTTTGATGGCTTTGATTGATTCATGTGATTTAAGGCACCTTAGTAAGATACCTTCAAAATTACATTTGTAAAGGATACCACCTAATAATGACAAAGTGAGTAGCACATTGAAGAAATGATCATTTAGCATTACGTGATAAGTCGGATGGGATTTTTGATTCGAAAAATAATCATAAATCTGAGTGTACAACAAATTAGTTAGATTATCATCAACAATGTTGATAGGAGGAAGTTCATTTTGATGTGAAGGATGATCTAATTGTTGAATGACGATGGATAGTTTAGTGTTATCTTTTGACTCTTTAATTTTTAATGGGATAAGGATCCCAAAGAGGCCATTTGTATCTACAAACCTATTAGAATATCATGGGATAGTTTGGATGGTGTAGTGATCAAAACCACAGAGGAGAAAGTCAACATTGGCTTTATATTTTTTTTGTAGAATTTCATTTTTACATTGATATTCTCCTTGACTTGACTGATAACAAGTTGTGAATCTCCATAGATGTCTAAGATGTGAACACCTAGGAGAATAGCGGTGGTGAGACCCATGATTAAACCTCATATTCCTCCATATTATTAGTGCATTCAAAGCTAAGTTTAAATGATAATGGAATAGGAATACCCAAGGAAGGATGATAAAGACATTCAGACCTCCCCCTTCTTAACATTTAGAACCATCAAAGAAGAGAGTCATATTAACAAGGATGAATTTGTATTCGTCGACATTACTAATAGATTTTTCTAGAAAGTACTCATTAGGAAGTTGAGTATCTGGCAAGGGAGCATTGGTGAGCTATTATGTAATTACTTGGCCCTTGATAGATTTTTTTGATATTAATTCTAGGTCAAACTCAGTCATAAGCATAATCCATCGAGTGATACGATCATTATGATATGGTTTAGAGTGTATAGTTTTGAGGGGATTGAAACTAGTGACAACATACATTTTATGATTAAGAAGATAATGATGCAACTTGGAAGTGGAAAAGTATAAAGCAAAACATAGATTTTCAACTTTGGTGTAATGGGTTTCATATTCATGGAGTGTAGGACTAATATAATATACAACCTATTCTCATCCCTAATTATCACGATGAAAAGCATGGCTCCAAGAGGGTGTTCTGAAGAAGATATGTATAGTAAAATGGCTCCCCTTCATGAGGTGGAGTAAGACAGTGTGGTGATATAAGATATTGTTTAATTTTGTCAAAAGCTTTCTGACAATCAAAATCCCATTAGAAATCAACATCTTTGTGGAGAAGATGATGAAATGGTTGACAATGATCAGAAAGTTATGATATAAAACATTGAATGGATTGTAATTTACCTTGAGACTATGTAGTTGTGTAATATTAGATGGTGGAGGCATTTCAATGATGGATTTAACCTTTATGGTCCACTTCAATACCTTGAGATAGATATGATGAATCCTAAAATTTTACTAATGAGGACACCAAAAACACATTTTACAGGATTGAGACGAAAGACAATATTAGATGAGATGAGTAAATATTTAATCGAGATAGTAAGATGATCTTTTCATTGTTTAGAATTTTCTAAAAGGTCATCAACATAATCTCAATTTTTTTATGAATGAGGTCATGAAAAATGTAGGTCATGGCTCGCTGATAAGTAGCTCTTACATTTTTTGAGGCCAAATGGAATGATACGGTAATAGAAGGTTCCCCAAGGGGTGATGAAAGAGGTTTTATGTTTTTCATTAGTGGTGATAAGAATTTGATTATAAATATAAAAACCATCCATGAGGGAAAGAATTTCATGGCCAACTATTAGGTCAACGAGATGAACTATGTTTAGAAGAGGGAAATCATCTTTAAGACAAGCAAGATTAAGATCCCATATGTGCAGATTCATAACTTTCCAAAAGATTTGGTTATGGGAACAGTATGTTCGATATCCATTGTGGGTAATCTATAGGTATGATAAAATTAGTGGATAAAAGAAGTCAGAATCTTTTTTAACGAGAAGAGCTATATGTGGATGCATTTTATGAAGTTTTTATTTAATTAGATTATCATTTGGATATGTGAAAATATTATATATGAAAATGTTAGGATCAATTTAGGCATATCACTATAAGACCAGGTGAGAGATTGATAATATTTTGATAATAATGTGGTAAAGTCATCCATTTCTTATGGATTTAATGATTGACCAACCTTAACTATGTAGGGATCCTGAGGGGTTTCTAAGTTTACGCTCGATAGTGGATTTGTCAAGGAGATTTGATGTATCAAAGGGTAGGTATTTTTGAAAGAAGTGATCTTCGGCTCTCATATTGGAAATTACATCTTTATCATCATCACATTATTGGATATTTATGGTAGGGGAATCTTCTTCAACCATTTTTGGCCAAATAAGAGGGAGTTGTTTAATGGTATGGTTGGAATGATAAGTTAGTGGTCCTAAGGATATGGTATTGACTAAAAAAAGTTAGGTGTAATGGGCACAACGTTGTCTACATCCATAAGGTCTTCGGATGATGTCGGGCGATGATGGGTCTAATTTAGTAATGTGCATGAATGTAGCCAGTTTGGATGTAGTGGCCTCAAATGCTTCAGAACTAGATTTCTTATAACCTAGACCATATTTTTCATAAGTTTTAAGAGAACGCTTGATAACCACATCATGTATTCCATGTTTATAACACCCAAGGAAAAAACCTCTCCATGCGTTAAATCGTGAAGATACATAATGGTGAAATTTGGATTATCTAAAGACTTGGAAGTCTCGATGAAAGGCATGCATAATGATGTTGATAAAAAATAGGTGTTTCACTCGGAATGTTTCGTTTCCTTTTAGAAACAGATAAGGGTTGGGCTAGGAGGAATACCTGTAGAGAATGTCGAGATGGTGTGCGTGCACGTAGAGAAAGATCAGCCGATGCAAGAACTCCTTTTTGTCTTGGAAGGACTACCCGCAAATAAGAACACAAGACCACAAGATTTTGATTAGACAAATAAATGAGGAAACTGCCTTGGGCCCAAGAAATATAAAACTTCCTTTCGAAGGTGGTCGTGGCTTCGCTAATATGAATTAACACAAAAGATCAGTAAAATATCAATTAAGTTTCTTTATTGAAACAAGTAGGGGAAAGGCTGATTTCTCGTTTTGAACCCACAATAACCGAGCAAGGTCACCGATAACCGATGCTGCCATCGATAACCGATACCGGTGGGGTCCACAGGATCTATAGGTTGGTTGTTTTATGGGGTGGTTGTGTCGTTTGGTAGCCGTAATGTTATTGTAAGCTTCGTGATGGGTGAGGATATTACGTAATAAGGTGAAGAGAGGTAGATGAATGATAGTTAGATGTAATATATTCACGGGTTAGTGGGTCCGAGAAATGGATTTATGAGGACTTGTGATTCAAAAGGCATAAGAAATGTTATAATAGAGGACATGCAAGATGTGACTTATCGCTGATGAAGATGCAAGCTGATCTCCTTTGTCAGAACACTTCCTGTATCTCCACTGCTTTCTCTGCTCTGGTCAGTGAAGATCTGGACTCGCTTTCTCGCTCCCAATGATCTCTGTTGATTCAAAAAATCCTTCCACCGATCCAAAATGAAATTCTCGATCCCTCGTTTTTGGTTTGGGGGAGCCCATTTATAGGGAACCGATCATTTGGTTACTGTAACTGAGCGGCGGTCGAGTAGTAGGCGCATCGCAAGGAAAAGTAGGCTATTTTAGTAAAAATCACCCACCTTCCTTGCTTTTCTCGAGAGATTAGTCATGGAGGCTTGAGCAAAGTGACTAGAATGTCGGTTTTAGGTGCGAGAAAGGGGTCCTTAGTCATGGGTGTAGGTGTAGACCAAGTTTTAGGTCTTAATTAGGTTAGTTTAGGATTAGGGCTAGGTCGCGATGAGGTGTGCATGTAGAGGTGATGTGGGGATTTATCAATTACAAGGTAATTAATAAATAATTGTGTAAGGCTTAGGTAATGAGGTTAGGTTGCGAAATGGGATCACCTTGCGGGTCACAAGGGGTGGCATTAAGACACGAATTTGGTGTCTACATTAGGCCCTTTTGTCAGGTGTAGCTTGTGTTGTAAAAGCTCACATGACAATAATGTGAAGTGGTTTCTCCACTGTTAAGGATATAGGTAATCCCCTCAAATCTATCATAGATTGGAGTAAACTTGGGAAATCGGGGGATAGGGTTGATAAAGGGTACATGTCAGAGAGAGGATGGTAAGGTGGTGGGGTAGGTCCAAGGAAGCGAGGACGCATGTCGAAATGCAATAGTACATTTCAGGGTACATGATTTGTACGAGCAAACTTTGACGTCCTTATAGCAAAAAGGTCGATAGTTTATCCAAACAAGGGTGATATAATCCTCGTATCCAAGGCATGGGGAAGTAACTCCGAGGGTATATAATAGGTAAGGTACAGGAACGTTTAGGCATGTTCGGCATAGCACCAAATGGTTGGTTTGAAGTTGAGATAAACGTCACGGTCTGTGCCTAGGCAAAGTTGGTCGAAGCAGATCAAGTCAAGGACCCTAATCATCGCTAAAACACGCATCGGTGAGCTCGATTGAACAAAAGGTACATGATGGATTGGATAAAATAAAGCGTTGATGTGGGTATGGTATTGGTGATACGGCCGTGGGTCGAGCCAAGTTGATTGGGTTACGAGAAGGCCTTAGGTCGGGCCGGATGGTTAGGGTGAGGCCTTGGGTCGGGCCAGGCCAAATGGGTAGGGTGAGGCCTTGGTCAAAG
Organism: Taxus wallichiana var. yunnanensis; assembly: GCA_018340775.1. Lineage (NCBI taxonomy): Eukaryota > Viridiplantae > Streptophyta > Pinopsida > Cupressales > Taxaceae > Taxus > Taxus wallichiana. Next base: position 1,036,513,888 of record CM031242.1, read on the forward strand.
CAAATGGGTGAACAAACCGTGTTCACAAAAGGTGGATATGGCGATGTTGGGAGAAAGGGCGATTAGTAAATAAAGCGAAAGTTGGGTGAATAAAGACAAAACCGATATCAGTTAGCGATGACCGGGCACTTCAGTTAGGTAACCGATGCTAGTTCTTTAGTGGCATGATCCACCGACGTCGATGATTAAGTTGGTAAAAACCTATAAAAAAACAAAAAATATGGCCGGCCATTGTCACTTTTGCAATTTGGAAACCAATTAAGTTGTCTCGAGGTGGATTTTGGATAGCGGCGGTACATTGCTGTTTGAGGTGGCACTACTGAGTGGAGAAGTGAGTTGATTGGTGGGCCACGAGTGAGTAGCGAGGCAACATTTGATTTGGTAGAGAGGACCCAGTAAGAAGGCAAAAGTTTGACCCATGGCACGAGGCGGAGAGGAGCGGGGAGGGCTAGACCAATTGGACCACCACCACCATCCCACCACGATGACGTGTCATCGACGCACGGGTGGGTTCGAACCCCTCATTGTGTTCATTTATCGCATTATGTGAAATTTGGGGTTTTGGGTAGGAATCCAAGTTTTTGAAAAAGGAGTAAATGGAAGTTGTTTTGGAAAATAGAGAGGTGTAGGATAGGGTGAGTTAGTGCTCAAATGGTAGAGGTGGAGTAGGTTTGTAGGGCTTTTCAATGGGTAAAGGGGTAGTAATAGAGCGAAAAAATAGGTTTGGGGGCGCGTCAGAGTTCGGCTCCGCATTTTTCAATGACCTGACCGTGTCCAGTTCTTTAGCGACCCAATCGACGTGCCGCAAATTTCGAAGCGAGGCAGTGGTGTTTTTGGAGTGGCCAGCGCCTTCGCATACCTGGCCCAGTGTTGTCGTCAGTGGGGTGGTTACAGGTATTATGCAGGTTGGTTTGGGGTTGTGTGGGTTGGGTGGGTTATGGGGTTTGTGTGGGTTGGTTTAGGGTTGCAGGTGTTGTGTGGGTTGGTTTAGGGTTGTGTGTGTGGGTTTGGGGTGGGTTTGGGTGGGTTTGTGGTTTGGGTGGGTTGATGATGTGGGTTTTGTGGGTTTGGGTGGGTTTGTGGGTTTTGTGGGTTTTGGGTGGGTTTGTGGGTTTGGGTTTGTGGGTTTGGGGTGGGTTTTGTGGGTTTCGATTGGGTTGGATTTGGGTTTTTTGTGGGTTTGGGTGGGTTTTGTGGGTTTGGGGTGGGTTTTTGTGGGTTTGGGTGGGTTGATGTGGGTTTTGTGGGTTTGGGTGGGTTTTTGGAGGTTTGTGGGTTTGGGTGGGTTTGTTGGGTTTGGGTTTGTCGGGTTTGTGGGTTTGGGTGGGTTGACGTGGGTTTTGTGGGTTTGGGTGGGTTTTGTGGGTTTGGGTGGGTTTGTAACAGGTTTTTGTGGGTTTTGGAGGTGGGTTTGTAGGTTTGGGTGGGCTGATTTGGGTTTTTGTGTAGGTTTGGGTGGGTTTTTGGGGTTGGGCATGTGGGGAGGGAGATAGTGGAAAAGGTAAAGGTGACTAGAGGGGGTTAGAGAGTCGAAGGGTGGTTGGGGGGATAAAAGGGGTATAGAGGGTAAAGTAGATGATGTGATAAGAGTAGGTCTAAGGTTGGGGTTGGTTTTGAAGGCACGTCTGGTAGGTGTGACGTGTCACGCAGATAGGATCTTGGTTGCCAGGTGCGAGATCACATGCCACCATCGTATCCAGCGGCTGCACCGGGCTATTATCACCACAGGTGGGACTCGGCGGAGTCAGCCGATACAGAGCTATTAATAGAGATCACAACTTACGATGATTGCCTCTATCGAGAGATGGGATCCGAGCGACCAATGTGTTCCATCTCCCGGCGGGGAGATGGCTTCTCACATTTGGAGGATGTGATCTCCGCATCCTTCGACTTCCGATGATCGAGGAGAGCAGTGTCTTAGGAAATGGAGATTTGGAGACGATGCGATGGATAACATCTGAAGTTTTTGGAAGTCTGTGCTGCTACTTTATCTTACCCTGGCATGTGCCACAAGTATCAGGTATGGGTGACATGTCGTGCAAACTGAGCATTGAGACACGGCTTGCCGCCGTGCCTTTGATGATTAGGATCACCTGCTTCGCCCTCCCGGACTCGTAGAGGAGGCGCTTTCCGTCTCGTGCGTTGATGGGAGTCTTCATGAGATGTGGTGGAGGAGCACACTGTTGACGCTCGGGCACAGTATTCACTGTGTGTAGTTATACGAGGAGCTATGGGGCTATCGCACGGATGAGTGCATTTGGGATTTGCTCTACCTTTTTTTACTTCAATGTTGGGCATATATGAGCACATACATGACGCCGCCAGACGATAGGGTTACCCTGGAAGCGGCCTGACGGGGCCACGATGTCATATCACAGAGATATAAGCTTCGAGAGATGGTTTGAAGGTCATTGGGCCAGCCAGCGGCAGTTCTTGCAGAAAGGGCTGTGTCGGGATGTGGCATATTATAGACATTTGACTAGAGGGCATCTGACAATGGGCATTATATGGACAGAGACCACAGGAGGTCATCACCCTCGTAAGAGGAGCTCGCTTCTGATTGCGCTGATCAGTACACACGTCTGGATAGCTGGGGCGGAAGCCGGAGAGCCGAGAGGATACCTGTAGAGAGTGCGCGAGTGAAATGGGGGCTGCATGCGACAGATGAGGCAGTGCCACCTCCCTTCCCTTGGGTGACAGAGGGATGATGTAGTGCCCCGCCTGCTGCATCATGCCTTGGACAGTTGGAGTTCTTTGCCGAGAGGCAAACAGGGTGATGGTGTAAGATGATGTTGGGTGTATGTAAGTATTCATGCTTTGATAGGCTGGTCGTGATATTAGAGAGTAGCCACCATAAGCACCGCCACACAATGAGACTTCAGCCAGTTGATAAGAGCGAGATCAGCTGCCGGTCATGCGCAGCCTATTACAAGGGGCGGCTTCTTCTTTGTCAGATGCTACTGAGATAGGTGTTTTATAGTAGCTAGCCTGTGCTCGTGTACGTGCACAAAGATAGTATCAAAGACAAGAAATGCACAAGCAAAACACAAATTTCTGTGCACAAAAATGTATATTCAGACAGAGCACCACCACCTACATACTGCACATATTGTGCACCATCAAAGACAGTAATGTGGGGTAACTGGGCAAGAGGAGTCTCGAGATCAGCCCCGCACTGACCGGCACGGATAGATATACGGAGGTGAGAGCGAGGCCCCACTATTGTGAGCACACAACTGAACGCGTATTACTG
>CM031242.1:1036517240-1036564747 GCA_018340775.1 Taxus wallichiana var. yunnanensis
TTGATGGTGTTCCTTTTCAGTTTGTTGGTCAGGTAAATAGGCGAGAAAGTATAAGTATGCTAAGTTCCTTTACTGTTTGTTGAGTTCGATTAATTTGAAACCTTAAAAGGCTTAATGTTATAGAGTTGTTGATTACAGCGATACGCTTGAAGTTCTTGATTTAGAACTTGGTTGAAAAGCCTTCTTGTGTTTAGAGAAACTAGTTTTGGACATCGAATGATTTATGGATTGTTGTTGTGTCGATTCTTTGTCTAGGAGTTTGCACGTGTTCTATTTCTTAATTTAGAACAGCGATGACGGCTTCATGGCTTGTCTAAATTGTTCATTTATATTACAGTTGAATGTTTTCATAGGTGAAGCGGTTCGGTGATGAACTTAATTGAAAGGAAGTATGAATGGATTGGCTCTTTCTCTTCCTTTATTCCAATTTGGTTGATGTTTGTTTAACGATGGGAAATTAATTTGGTAACGCGTTTTGGTAGGATTCAAATTGTTATGTTATTTCCTTTTTGGAAGAATGCAACAATCGACCGATTAATCGTGATTTGGATTGATGATTGTTTATATGCATTCGTTCTTGTTTCTTTAATATTTGATGAAATATTAGAAAGTGTTTAAGACTATTACGTAACAATGATAGAGTTACATGTTTGTAATCATTTTGTATTACAAGGACATAGTCGAATATGTTTTCTTATTTGGATATTTGATCTCATTTAAACGGGGTGTTTAATGGAAAGCAATTGATGGATTACGATTGTTTTAAAAGTTAGTGCTTATCATGCTCGTTCATTGAGGCCGACTCATGTTGACTATTTTTGCGAGATGGTTGCCGTAAGAGGTAAAACAATGCAGATCCGTGATCGATCGGATAGTTTATTTGATTTATAAAGAATTACTGACTTGAGTTTATAGATGTACTATATGTGAAAAGATGTTTCTTTTCCGTTAGCATTATATCAAATATCTTTGTTGCATATATGTAATTGTATGAGTTTTGAAAGGAATGAAAATAAGCGTTTGATACTTATGTGTTGTATTCTATTACGAAGGATGAGCTTCTTGATCTATGTGAAGGGGCATACTTATCTTTGTATATTATGGATGCTTTTGTGATTGTGATAAAAAAGCTTGTAAGTAATTAGACTAAATTCTTATGAGTATTTAGTAGTTACGATTTGTTCTAGCAAAAGCAATATTGTAATTTAATTATTGTCTCTCTAGAAGATAGGTTAAAAATTGAGCCTAAAGAGAACGGCTTTGAGCAATGGATTGAATTACTAATCCTAGTCCTAAGTATACCGGGACAATAGTAGATTGGATTCTTAATCATTCATAGCTTTAAAATGAAAAGTATGATATGAATTGATTAAGAGAAGCGATAGGCAATCGATGGAGTTTCGGTGGCAATCTCAAGCATAGGTTATGAGATATTATGCAGATACATTGCTTAGAATCAGATGTATTCTAATGACTCCTTGATAGAAACTAGACCTTAATACCTCTACCAAGTAATGGATTAATAGAGGAGGGTCGTCTTAAGAAAATGAATCCAGGGATTTGGAAAGGCTAACCTTAGGGGAAAGGTCTTAAAAAAAAAAAAGTAATTTAAACTCTAGTGCGTAACGCTTGTTTTGGGTAGATCTTCTCGAGGCGGATCTAAAGGTTGACGGCATAAAGTCATTGCTGCGGGCTGTACCTCAGAAAGATTAGGATCTTCTCGAAGTTCTGACAATGCGGGTGACTTATGGCGACACCCCTTGCATTGATCGTTGAGATTTACACTTGATTTATTACGAGTTACCACAGGACCGATTAAGAAACGTGGTCATGTTATGTGGCGCCTCGGAGATTTGGGGTGTCGCTGACACCTTGGTTGAAGCTGCAGGTTGAACCGGTATGTCATCATATCCTAACCCTCGTGGTATCCATATAACATTATCACCTTGTTAATCTGCCTCAGAGTGATTGATTGTGGAAGGAAGGAATTTGACGATGTCGGTATAAGACATTCTATATAACATATGAATGGGGTGAAGGGCGTATTCAGTTAGCGAGTATGCGTTAAGAATACGAGACATGAAACATATGTTTCAAATCTTTGGCCAAAAGTATCGCAAGTGCTTGATTGCGTTGTCTGAATTCACCTAGTCTAAGGGATGAGATGCCGATGAATAATGGTAACGATTATTGATTAGATTCCTTAGACGAGCATTACGAATTCCCAGTTAGGGAAGAGAACCTTAAGAGTGATGTGTTAAATAAAAACACCGACTCTTATTACTCATGAATAGATCGGTAGATTACAGGGTCATGGAATGAATAGATCGGAAGTACTCAGAGTCATTACACAGTTTGCATATGGTTGCTTGTTATATGAATGGTTATTTGAATTGTGAGTTCTAAATTATGTATTTAGAACCGGTATGCAATTATCAAAAAAAAAAAATTCTCTTGTTCTAAAGTTAAAAATGAGGATGTTACATCTTGGTATCGAGTGAAGAAGGTTGCGGCTCTTGGACCTATTGAGTCCATAATCGATAAAAACCTGAATTTTCTTATAACGAGAAAATGGTTAGAACAAGAGGCGTTGCGAGTAATGCTCCACGAAGAAGGAGCGGCGGCAACCCGAAGCTGGATGAGATCCTTGCTGCCTGTTGGACACAAGATCGTTTAGTTTATGCTCGAGCAGCGGGTGATGGGAATGAGGAGGAAGAAGAAGGCGATAATGATAATCAGCAACCTCACGAGACAACCCCGAAATGGGTGTTGATGTTAATCTTTGAAATGTACATGTCCAACGAGAAAACAAAAGGGCAGTTAGCGTGAGAACTCACTAATGATATAAAAGGATAAGTCCACCTAAGTATGATGGCACCACATTAGGAGATGGAGGCGAGAAGCGGCTCGTGAAATGGAGAAGTACTTTGCAATAAGGAACTTCTCGGAGGAAACCAAAGCTATTTGGGGGAGCCTATCGGCTTTCTCACGAAGCATCTTCGTGGTGGGATAGCCAGAAAAGCTGAGCTAAATATTGATGAGACCAATATCACTTGGGATCAATTTAAAAAAAGGCTATTTTAGGCAACGCGTTGGCTGCCACAACTTTTCTATGATCAGAAAATGACGAAATTTCAGAACTTGACTCAAGGGAAGTTAACGATGGCTGAGATTAGGAGCGGTTTACAAAACTTCTCAAGTATGTACATGATATCAAGCCCAGACGAAAAGTTCGGGATACGGAAATTCATCATGGGATTGAATCTGTGATAGGGGAGAGGTCGATGTTCACATTTGACCACTATGGAAGGAGTTGTTGAAAAGGCCATAAGGCAAAGAGAGAAATTGAAGGCTATTTACTGCTCATAAGGAGGAAGTGCGGAAGAAGGCTATGAGCCCTTCTTGACCTCTCTTGCACCCGAGAAAAGGACCATGGAAAAAGTTTGGAAACAAGAGTAAGTTTCCGGGAGATAACAATAAGAAGGCAGTGATAAATAAACTGCTTTGGGAGAATGTGAAGGATAATTTTGCTAAAAATTATAATAATGGTCGAAGTCTATGGAGGGCAGCGTGACAATTTATAAAGCTGAAGCAACTTTGAGCCTAGAAGGGACCCGTAGGAGGCTGCTACACTTGTGGTAAAGATCATTACGCAAATCGGTGCCCTTTGAAGAAGGATGATCGTGTCAATGACATAAGATACATCTTTGCGGATAGCGGACAAACAAGGTTTGAAAAGCAAGTGACACTATAGAAGTTAGGGTAAGTTATTTGGCATACTGTCACTATTCTTTTTGATACGAGAGCTCTTTTGAATGTTTTATATCTAACAAACTAGCTTCTAAACTTAAAAGAAAAGGCTGGAAAAATGGATAAATCTTGGGTATGCGGTATGGTAATAATTACATTCATACGGTGAGTATGTGTCTTTTTGGAGCGGTCCTTGACTTACCTAACTTTTCCACGGAAGTTGATCTCTATGTTGCACCTTTGGGATCGTATGACATTGTCATCGGTGTTAATTGGTTAGCTGACCATAAAGCAAAAAGGTAGATTGCTATGAAAAGAACATAGAATGTTTAGATGATCGGTGGAATCGGTAGAAATTCAAGGTGTGAAACGAAATTACGATTAGAAAAGCGTCGGCTATGCGGCTTAAAAAGGCTAAAAATAAAGGATGTACCCTTTATGCGGTAAAGATATCTGAATCTTACGAAGGAGATGATGATTTCATGAAACAATTCCCTCTGCTGAGGTTTCGGGATGTATTTCTGAGGAATTACAGGGATTACCACCCAGAGAGAATTTGATTTTACTTATAGAAATCAAGCACAGAGCGGAACCTATTTCCAGGCACCTTATCGGATGACTACTATTGAGTTAGTCGAGCTAAAGGCTCGATTCTGAGAACTTTTGTCTAAAGGATTGATTAGACCAAGTGTTTCACCTTGGGGAGCACACATTATATTTGTGAAAAGAAGGATGGAACACTAAAGGTATTGTATTGATTATCGGATGTTGAACAAAGCAACAATTAAGAACCGATACCCACTTCCTAGGATCGATGATCTGTTTGATCAAATCGTGGAGCAGCGGTTTATTCTAAGATAGATCTTGATCTGGTTATCATCGGTAAGGATTAAAGAGGAAGATATTCATAAAACAGCTTTCCGAACAAGAATACGGACATTATGAATTCACGATTCTACCCTTTGGGTTAACTAATGCACTGCTGACCTTTATGAATTTAATGAACAATATTTTTCAAGAATACGGACAAGTTTGTACTTGTATTCTGGGCGATATTCTCATTTATTCTAAAAGTGTTGAGGAGCACAATGAGCATCTGAAGATAGTTTTGGAAATTTTGAGAAAGAGAAAGGCTGTATGGTAAGTTATCCAAATGTTCTTTCTTTGACTCGAGAAGTTCACTATTTGGGTCATGTCATAAGCAAAGAAGGAATCGCGGTAGATCCTTCAAAAATAGTGGCAATAAGCGAGTGGCTGTACAAAGAATGTGCATGAAGTAAGAAGCTTCATGGGTCTTGCGAGTTCTTATAGAAAATTTGTAAAGGATTTTCTAAGGTATTTGCACCATAACTTCATTGCGAGAAGAAGGATAAGAAATTCATGTGGAATGACAAGTGCGAAGCGGCTTTCAAAAGTCGAAAGACCAGGTGACTTCTGCACCTATATTGGGCATGCCAGGACCTAATGGGAATTTCTTGTTATGGCTGATGCTTAGGGAAGGTCTTGGGGGTGTTTTGCTACAAAATGATCAAGTCATTGCTTATGAGAGTAGAAAACTTAAGATTCATGAGCTGAATTATGCCCCTCATGATTTGGAACTTCTTTGCCATTGTTCACGCACTTGAAGTCTGGAGACACTACTTACTAGGAAACCTTTTGAGTTGGCCCAGTCACTTGGGACTGAAATATATTTTACTCACTGGCCAATCGAATGCCGGACAAAGAAGGTGGTTAGAATTTCTATCACAATATGACTTTGATATCAGCTATATCAAAGGAAAGGAGAATAAGTAGCGATGCTCTAAGTCGTAGGAGGCACATTTACTGCTCTTATAACATTAAGAACTCGGTTTAAAGAGCGAGGTAAAGAGTGCCTCGAATCGGATACATATTTTCAGCAAGTAAAAGCAGCGCTAACTTGCTGAGAACCTAAAGATAAAAGGTATGAAGGTTTTCATTTAGATAATGAAGGAATCTTGCGTTATGAAAATAGGGTATATGTTCTGTCTTTGGATGATTTGAGAAAGAAGTTGTTAGTTGAATTTCATAATTCACCTTTCTCTGAGGCACCGGGTATCACAAAAATGCTAGCTGATTTGAAACAACAATACTTACGGAAAGGTATGAAAAAGGATGTGATAAATTTTGTGACTCATTATGCGGAATGTCGGCGGGTGAAAGCGAGCATATGCATCTGCTTTGGATTGTTGTATCCTCATAACATACCGCATGATACAAATGGCAAGTAATAACCATGGATTTTGTGAAGGACTACCTATGTCCGAGGAATAAACATGATGTTATCACAGGTAGTTGTAGATAAGCTAACTAAGGTAGCTCATTTCATCGCTGGAAATCTAAAGGATGATTCACGATGCTAGCCAAGAGGTTCGTACGAAATTTTCAGATTACATGGTGTACACAGGCGATTATTTACAGCGGGGATCCTAGAATGGCGTCGAGGTTTTGTGGCAAGCGCTTAACGCAGCCCTAGGAGCGAAACTAAACTTCGATTCGCATATCATCCGAGAAACGGATGGGCAAGGCCCGAGAGGGTAAATCAAGTGTTGGAGGACATGTTGCGAATGTATTGCATGGATCAACGGTATAAGTGGGAAGAGTATCTCCCATTAGTTGAGTTCGCATACAACAACACTTATCACTCATCTCTTAAGATGGCACCTTTTGAAGCACTTTATGGAAGAAAGTGCGAACCCCTGTAAGTTGGGGCGAGTGTAGAGGATAGAGTGGTAATTGGACCGAGAGATTCTCACGGAGAGATGGAGCAGCAAGTTAAGCTGATTCGTGAGCGATTAAAGGAAGCGAGCGGATAGGATAGACGAAAGAGCTATCTTTGACCTTAAGCGGGTTGATAGAAAGTTTGAGCTTGGTGATAAGGTTTTTCTGCGTGTTAAACCCGAAAAGAGTTCTATAACTTTTGGCAAGGCTGCCAAGTTGTCACCACGATATGTGGGACCTTTTGAAATTATCGAGATAATCAATCCTGTAGCTTATCGTTTAGCATTGCCTCTGCTCTATCTACGTATGCATGATGTTTTCCATATTTCTTTGCTTAAGAAATACGTTTCAGATCTGTCACATGTTTTAAATTGGAATTCCTTGCAGGTCAAGACCCGGGAATAATCGTGGTTAAACCCACAAGAGTCTTGGAAACTACTTGATTGCATTTAAGGAATCGTGATATTCAGCAATGTAAGGTCCGTGGGACCAGGTTTAGCGAAGAAAGTGCAACTTGGGAAAACTGGAAGAGATGAAAAGCTTTTTTCCTTCTCTTTTTGCAACATAATGAAATCTGTTGATGAAATACTTTATGAAGCTGATTGTTTTTAAGTATTTATGAAAGCTTTGATTAAAGCGAGACTTTATTCGGAGTTGAATAAAAGTGAGGTGACATTGAATTACGAAACTATTAAATATGGAAGTAAACACATTGTTTGTGTACTAATAAATTGATTGGCCAGGAAGGTTAAGTTTAATATGTAATTCATCGGGACGATGAATCCTTTTAGGAGGAAGCATGTAACACCACTGAGGCTGTTGTTACTTTCTCCTAAGCATTCAAGTGTTGATATGTGATTTCTAGTAAATGGATTGTGTACCTCGATTCGGAAATCATGCTTGATATGTATTAAATTTCTTGCAGATTGCAGATCTTGGTAGAGTCAAAATATTAATAGACTCTTTTATTTATTTCATTTTGTGGCTGAATATTAATCGATCACGGAATGAATTATCTGACAGTATTCATCAATAATATCTAGACTTGGACCGAGAGAATTGATCCAAGTAATGCTTTAATTTTGTGAAGTGATAAAATTAGATCACGAACCTTGAGCAGTTCTGCAGTATGGAAGCATTTGGTAAGGTGGTGGGAGTATGACTCGGTGATCTTGAGAAATGAAACGGTTCCCGATATCGGTATATCGGAAGGTCTCGATTAAAGACCGGTAATAATTCATTGACATATTACGTAATAAGAACAGAGTGGCTCTGTTCTAGAAAGTATGATACGAGTCTCTCAGAGTTTTCGGAGAGAAGGACCAAACTGAATTACTAAGGGTTAGTAACCTAAAACAATAACCTAACCTAGGGTTAGATTATTGTTAGTCTAACCTAGACCTAGGCTATGTGTTATGATCCTAAAATAATAACTAAGTGTAAAATGGTTAGCATGGTTATTACCTAAAACTCTAACCTAAGATACTAACCTAGCTAACTAAGAGTTTATGGGAAGGGCCTTTGAAGGGTGGCGAACCATGGGCGCTATTCTCTATGGCAATAAATGGGAAGGATAAGGATGAGGGACGGGCATATGGCGGAAGCTTAGGCGGCTAACCTTGGCGAGACTTGGCAATTACTAAGTTTGAAATGAACTTGAGTTTTGGATGGTATGTCGCCAATTTTGGCGGTCGGTGGGAGTTGAGATTAAGCGGGAAAATTGGTTTAATGGCATTTAATGTTTAGGAGTCGAGCCGGAGCTCGCGAAGCGGCATGCAAGCGAGAAGTTGGAAGGTTTGTTTGGTGTATCGCGATTTTCGGTCTTCTCTCTCTCTCTCTGCTAGTTTCTTGGTTCATCGCTTTTGATTCTCTTTGAGTTGCGTAGCGAGAATGAATTTCTCGGCTCTTTTCTACGCCATGGAGGATATATTGTAAATGGGACAGTGAAATTTTGTTGGTCATTGTATTTGGGAAAAAGAAAAGGAAGTTTGAGCTCTTCTGTGGTCTTCTTGGAAATTCGATCAAAATACGGGCATCTTTAGGCCCCATCCTTTAAATATTTTGTTTGTCTTTCAAATGTCTTCATTAAAACAACTCTGTTCATTTGTTTGTGAAGATTAGATAAATTTTCTATGAAGATTTAATTGATTTTGGCTCTGTATCTCTTAAGTTCGATTTTTGGCAATTTCCGCTTGTTGGGTGTTTGTTGAAATCGAACTTCAACTCTGTTTGTTGTGTATTCCTTGGTTTAAATATGAGAGATTTATATTTATAAAGGTTTGAATGCTCGGCTTTGTTTAGCGAGAGCCCGTCGAATATACTTGTGAAGGGTATAGATCACTGTTTTGCTGTCGACTTTTGATCGTCAATGCTGTTGTGAGACAGTAGGGAAGGATACTGGTGTACCATTTGATTGTTCGGTGTTTTTGAAGATTTTCGAAACTCTGTCGTGGTTTTGTTAACAGCGACTAATGATACTTTGTGGGTTTCATTGTTTTCTAATTTCTGGCTTGGAATAGGCAACTGTTGTGTTACCGTAGTCTTTAACGACTCAGCGGAAGTGTTTTCCTTGTTGTGGTGGAAACGGGATTATTGCTGACTGTGTACAATATATACATCTTTACTTCGTTTACCGACTCAGTGGATTTCATGATTGAATCGTTTATAGTAATCTACTGTTGTGAATGTAGATTCATCTTGAGTTTTGTTATTATATTGTCGGGGAAGCCTTGTGGAAAAGACAGGTTTTGTGGCTACTGTTATTGTAGTAAATACTGAGTATTGACTTTATGTGGATGTATTGCCTTTCCTTGTGAAAATTGTTCGAAGGTTTCGAAGCAGCTCAGTTTATTTCATTGTTTTGGAATGAGTATATTGATTTGCTTATACTTGTTTCATTCGGAATGTTTGTCTTGAATGGCATGGAAGGATTTATCAATTAATTCTATTTTATACTGTTGTTGGGTTTGTGATTATGGGCGCAAATCCGTTATCAGTATGTAGTGTGTATTAGTGGATTTATTAGGATTGAATTCTGAACGACTGTGAGGAGACGTTTCGATGTTCTATTTCTATTTTGGTCACTGTTCAAGTTAAAATGTGTATATATAGTTGTTAAGTGTTGATCCAGTGACTTGAAGGAAAATGCATCTTGAAGACCTCTGTATTTTCTTGGAGTACTTTGTGTTGCATGTTGCTTTGGTGAGTACAGATTCCTTAGGTGATCAACTACATATTGACTTTGTTATTTGTGCTAAAATATTGGCGAGTAATGCAGATCGGGTTTCTTGGTTGAAATAAGAGCTTGATTGTTTGTCGATTTTTATATCGTCATTGATGGCTTTTTTAGTGTTACAGCCTGTTTGGGTGAGTTGCACTAGGGATTTGCATGCACGAGTAGGGATCGATTGATGGTGTTCCTTTCCGTTTGTTCGATCAGATAGGCGAGAAAGTATAAGTATGCTAAGTTCCTTTCTGTTTGTTCGATTGATTGATTAGTGAACATGAATTGGAACGAATGTGTGGTCATCATAGCATAGTTTCTGGAAACCTTAAAAGGCTTAATGTTATAGAGTTGTTGATTACAGCAATACGCTTGAAGTTCTTGATTTCGAACTTGGTTCGAAAGCCTTACTGTGTTTAGGAGAAACTAGTTTTGGACATCAGACTGATTTATGGATTGTTGTTGTGTCAGTTGCTGTCTAGGAGTTTGCCGTGTTCTATTTCTTAATTTAGAACAGCGATCTGGCTTGCGGCTTGTCTAAATTGTTCATTTATATTCTGGTTGAATGTTTTCATAGGTGAAGGCGGTTCAGTGATGAACTTAATTGAAAGGAAGTATGAATGGATTGGCTCTTTCTCTTCCTTTATTCCAATTTGGTTGATGTTTGTTTAACAGTGGGAAATTAATTTGGTAACGTTTTGGTAGGATTCCAAATTGTTATGTTATTTCCTTTTTGGAAGAATGCAACAATCTGACCAGTGTCGTGATTTGGATTCAATGATTGTTTATATGCATTCGTTCTTGTTTCTTTAATATTTGATGAAATATTAGAAAGTGTTTAAGACTATTCTGTAACAATGATAGAGTTACATGTTTGTAATCATTTTGTATTACAAGGACATAGTCTGAATATGTTTTCTTATTTGGATATTTGATCTCATTTAAACAGGGTGTTTAATGGAAACAATTGATGGATTGCAATTGTTTTAAAAGTTGGTGCTTATCATGCTCAGTTCATTGAACTGACTCATGTTGACTATTTTTGCAGATGGTTGCCGTAAGAGGTAAAACAATGCAGATCCGGCAGTCTGATCAGATAGTTTATTTGATTTATAAAAATTACTGACTTGAGTTTATAGATGTACTATATGTGAAAAGATGTTTCTTTTCCGTTAGCATTATATCAAATATCTTTGTTGCATATATGTAATTGTATGAGTTTTGAAAGGAATGAAAATAAGCGTTTGATACTTATGTGTTGTATTCTATTAGAAGGATGAGCTTCTTCGGTCTATGTAACGAAGGGCATACTTATCTTTGTATATTATGGATGCTTTTGTGATTGTGAAAGCTTGTAAGTAATTAGACTAAATTCTTATGAGTATTTAGTAGTTACGATTTGTTCTAGCAAAAGCAATATTGTAATTTAATTATTGTCTCTCTAGAAGATAGGTTAAAAATTGAGCCTAAAGAGAAGCTGAGCAGGCTGGATTGAATTACTAATCCTAGTCCTAAGTATACCGGAGACAATAGTAGATTGGATTCTTAATCATTCATAGCTTTAAAATGAAAAGTATGATATGAATTCGATTAAGAAGAAGCGATGATAGGCAATCAATGGAGTTTCGGTGGCAATCTCAAGCATAGGTTATGAGATATTATGCAGATAATCATGTTGCTTAGAATCGAGATGTATTCTAATGACTCCTTGATAGAAACTAGACCTTAATACCTCTACCAAGTAATGGATTAATAGAGGAGGGTCGTCTTAAGAAAAATGAATCCGAGGATTTGGAAAGGCTAACCTTAGGGGAAAGGTCTTAAAAAAAAAAAAAAAGTAATTTAAACTCTAGTGCGTAACGCTTGTTTTGGGTAGATCTTCTCGGGCGGATCTAAAGGTTGACGGCATAAAGTCGATTTGCGGGGCTGTACCTCAGAAGATTAGGATCTTCTCGAAGTTCTGACAATGCAATGCGGGTGACTTATGGCGACACCCCTTGCATTGATCGTTGAGATTTACACTTGATTTATACGAGTTACCACAGGACCGATTAAGAACGTGGTCATGTTATGTGATTGCCTCGGAGATTTGGGGTGTCGCTGACACCTTGGTTGAAGCTGCAGGTTGAACCGGTATGTCATCATATCCCTAACCCTCGTGGTATCCATATAACATTATCACCTTGTTAATCTGCCTCCCGAGTGATTCGATTGTGGAAGGAAGGATGTGATGTCAGTATAAGACATTCTATATAACATATGAATGGGGTGAAGGGCGTATTCAGTTGGCGAGTATGCGTTAAGGAATACGAGACATGAATGATATGTTTCAAATCTTTGGCCAAAGTATCGCAAGTGCTGATTGCGTTGTCTGATTCACCTAGTCTAAGGGATGAGATGCCGATGAATAATGGTAACAGATTATTGATTTAGATTCCTTGGACGAGAGCATTACGAATTCCCAGTTAGGGAAGAGAACCGCAAAGTGATGTGTTAAATAAAAACACCGACTCTTATTACTCATGAATAGATCGGTAGATTACCGAGTCATGGAATGAATAGATCGGAAGTACTCCGAGTCATTACAGCTGCATATGGTTGCTTGTTATATGAATGGTTATTTGAATTGTGAGTTCTAAATTATGTATTTAGAACCAGTATGCAATTATCAAAAAAAAAAAAAAAAATTCTCTTGTTCTAAAGTTAAAAATGAGGATGTTGAGGGATATCCTCAACTGCCACACCTCTCAAATATTAACCTCAAATTTTCAAAATGGTCTTTTACTAGCCCATACAACATGCCTAATCATCCAAATAGACTGAAGAAATTTATGGATGAAATCTTGGAACACTTGAACCACTATGCGCGTAAAAATAGTAGGCACATTCTTGAACCCAAAGGGCATGACTGTGTTTTCAAAACTTCCCATTCGGTGGCAAAGTTGTCTTCTCTTGGTCTTTCTTTGCAATACAAACTTGGTTGTACCCCAAAATCCATCTGTAAAGGAATAGATTTCGCGCCCAGCGACTCCTTCCAAATTTTTTTCGGTGAAGGGGTTGAAAAGGATCGATGACACCAACCGCATTCATCTCCCTATAATCCATGTAGATCCACCCATCCTTCTTAATGCTGATTACCATCGAGACTTATCCATTCAATTCTTGAACTACTTCAATGATCCCGAAGCTATCATTTTGTCAATATCCTTTTTAACCTTTACTCGCAAATTGGGATTCATTCATGTAAGGTCTCTTCCTAACCAGGCGCACACCTTCCTTCGAGTTTTATCCTCATTTCCCCCAAGGAATGGTGGATGCCTTTGAGCTCATGGTACTGCGCGGGAATAAATCCTCAAATTCATGCAATAGATCAATGATCTTAGAGAATTCCTTCTCTGACTAGTAATCTCCAATAATAGCTTCCTTAGGTTCTTCTCCTGAACCAATGTTAACCTTCTTTGTCTTTAAGGGCTCATGGTAGGCATGCGCATGAGTATCAACACTGTCCACTACCTTACACGTCCCTACAAAATGGCTAACATCCAAGCTTTCTGCTTCCTCCCCATCAATCACATACACCAACTTCCCTTTCTCTTTTTCCAAACATGTGCACTCAAGTTGTAACTCTTATGTTTCTTCTGCCTCCTCTTCAAAGTGTGCTTCCAAACCTGGTCCACCTAGCAACTCCAACAACCTATCTTCCACCATGGCACTATCCCCCATGGTAAGGAGCTTTCTGACCTATAACGCCTTATCAACCGGTGGCTTGGTACTCCGATACTCAAAGGATTGAAAGAGGTCAACCGCTAGCTCTTGCCAATTCCCTATCTGGTGGCGTGTCTTTGAATGAATGTACCATGCACGCGTGTAACCCTCACAATGCGGAAAACACAAATTGTGCACCCGGAGGATGGTGGTAAAGATTCTACACCTTTTCTCCGGATCCTCTCACACTCTTGGATATGGAAAGAGCGGGCTCCTTCCTATGGTAGTCCTTGATGGTGGTGGGCACGTTGCTTCAGAGAATATGACAAAGAGAAATTCTCAACTCACACCATTCCAAAAGGGTCTCTGATGTGTAGCCCACCACCCTACTACTGTCTGGGAGCAAGACATAACTTAACATCCCCCTCCATTCCTTCTCATCTTTCCACTAAACTTCCATCTCCTGCAAAAAGATCTCAGGGAAGGATCCTCCTAAATACTTAGGCAACTCTTTTCCTCCCCAGGCGCCGGATGTCATGCGCGCCTTTGTTACCGATCCTCTCAACTACCGTCCAACCAATTCATAAGTCCCATGTGCCCAATTATCACATGCTAGACTAGTGGTGTCACTTACTGAATGAGCATCCTCAAATTGGATAACTCCATCAGTAGGATGGATTATTTATGGATCCTTGATTGAGCACACATATATCCTATCTAGGACTTCTTCTCCTAAGGGTTCAGTATAGGGTGTTGAATTCCCATCATCCAAGGGTATAATGACCCACTCCTCCTTATTCTCAAAGCTGATGTACCCCTTGTTGAACCGAAGGTCCGCATTATTCTTGTAACAACATGGGCACCCAAGTAGTGCTAGGAAATTGTCTACCTTGGCGAGCGCCAAGACTTTGATGTCCCAGTCAACTTAGCTCCTAGATAGTGATAGTTGCATCTTTTAATACACCAATGGGAATTTCCTTTATCTTGTTTTCCATATACAACAAATTTGAAGATGGATGTAATGTAGGTCTTCCCATCGATGCCAAGCATCTAATGTAAGAAAATCGACCTCGGCACTGTGTAAATGAGGATACTACTAAGGAGCCATCCATTCTACAACTACATCCAATGTGATCTCTTTATCATAGTCAAGGCTATGAGGGAGGAGGTTTGTATGCAATATCTGTCTCTCATGCTCTTCTCTGGTGCATGGTACCTTCTCCCTTAGCCATGATCCTAACAAGAGGAATAATATTCTCTTGCCTTAGCATTTTACATACTTCCTTAAACTCGTCCGAGGTCATCCTTTGGCGCCTTGACTTTCCTCCTTTGCTCTTCCCTCCTAGATTTCTCCTTTAAACACTTTGGATTTCTCCTTACAAATTTGAATGACATCCATGGTATCTTGATATACCTCCTTTTGATGCGTGGGGTATGGGTACTTCCCATGAACTACTTCCTCTCTTAAAACTAGGGTCCTCTGCCTTGGTATCTCCTTTGCATTCTTAGCCTATGCTCTTCTTGTTACTAAAATAGGTTCTAACTCTGCATCATGTATCATGCACGACATCCATTATGTGTCTGTCTTCTTAATGCTTACCATTGCAATGCCCTTGTCTTTCCGTTGCTGCTGATTCATGTGCTCAAATAACTCAGGGCATTCTTAATACTTGTGTTTCTTCCTGCACCATGAGCACTATAACATATCTAGGCACTCCCTTTTATAATGTTTTGTAGATCCACAATTAAAACAGGTTCCACGTAGGAACTCACTCCTTCCTCCTCCGCGGTTACCATAACCCCTGAATGATTTGAAAAATTCCCTTCCATGCGCGCCTCCATCTGCGTGCTCCTCATAGCCGCAATCATCACCCTTAGAACTACTGCAATGCTGGTTTGGTGCACCCCATGATCAATGGCTTCATGGATATGATCAATGAGCCTACGATCCTTAGCATAATTGGTTTTAGAAGTGAAAATCTTACGGTAGTAAGACACATTCTTTCGGATTGCACGCATTATTGTAACAAAGGGAACTGCTTTAACGTCATGGTCCCCATGAAAAATTTCACATTCTATTATTACGGTGCTTACTGGCCTCCGGGGATAACTACCCTTGACATGCCCCTCGCTTCACAATCTGTGCACCATAAACCACTTTGTGAGTCTCGTGGGATGAGTTTGTAGATAACTTCTCTAGTTGTTTAGCCATAACAACAATTTGAGCCTCGAAATGGGCTAACACCGGTATACACACTACTGCAACAGCCTCGGCGCGTAGAGAATCCTCCAACACATCGCGCAGTGCAGTAAAAGTTTTATGAGATAAAGCCCTTCTAAAAGGTGTGATCAACCCTCCAACAAACCACTTAGCATGCACTGTTAAGGATGGATATCATATGATAACTTAGACAAGAGAGTTTTAAAATGTGCATCATATTCCCACACACTCTCTGCCATTCCCTGTTGAATCTCCTTAAGGGCATTAATGCTCTTTTGTTCAAACTCAGGGATGTGGAATTCTGCCAAGAAGGCATTCTTTAAAGCAGTATAATCCACCACCGTTTGATGAGGGTCATATTTCCTATACCAGCTATGTGCACATTCCTGCAACGTCGTCGGAAATTATCTATCCTTCCGCTCTAAGGTTGTGATCCCCTTTACGCGCCATAGCAACTCACACTTGTGGACGTGTTCTGCAGCATCTTCAATCCCTCTGTAATTTGGCAAGTGTAAAGACATCTCAAAGAAGACTTGAGGGGGTGGCTGGGGCCCTTGTCCTCCTGAGCTAGAGCCTTAGTTCCCTTCGGTGTTTCCTCCACCACTGGATCCACCAGTTCTTGTGCCCCCCACGCCACTAGATCCTCCAGAACCACTAGGTCCACCAGGTCCTATTCCTCCTGACCCACCAGGTCTAGTAGTAGTCATGCCAAGAGCCCCCAAATTTCCACCTACCACACCATCGACGGTTTGTGATAATGCCCCCACTACCACTATGGTGCCCCGCGCCACTTACGGAGACGTGAGACCGAAAGCTTGTATACTTGCTCCTTGTCTAAAGAATCCTTTGAATATTGTGATATGTGTAGCCATAGAAGTGGGAACTAAAAATTGTACCTCTAGCGCAAATCTATCACTTCCACACGATACCAACCTGGTTTAATGATACTCCTCTCTTGATCTCGGAAAACCAAGCGTTAGGGTTTGGTCACTATGTGGGTTCGGATACATGCTAATGAATCTTCTCTCTCGGCGTAATGAACTCTCATACAAAGCCGAAGGGGTCTCTCTTACACGCTTGCCAAGATGGGGTAGCAGCACATGATGCTCGGAGTTCCACGTCCTCTGCGTGAACCTCAACTCCTTCCTGTAACGCTCTACCTTCATAGATCCATCACACTTGCAGCCTCGCATCGTAAATCTAACAATCTCCCTTTCACACTCTTCACTATACTTGAGCCGTCTCTCCCTCCCTTTCCTTTTCCATCATAATATCTTCCATTTTCCTCCACCCTAGCTTCTTTGCCCAAGGTGCTCAGAATCATTTAGTGGACCATTGGAAATGTCTCTAAACCCATGGTAATGATCAAGATCTTCATTTCTAGAGGGATAACATGTATAAATGATCCTTTGGGCTCCCACAAAATTCAAACTCAACAACTTTTAGGAAAGAATATGTGGAAATAGAGAGTGTAGCTAGCTATTATGAAACCTTCCCACCAATGATCCACATCACGGGTCCATGTCGGATCTATATCCTGCAGCCTCTGGTAATCTTCTTGGGTCCATGCACATGATCTAGAATACCATCTTTATCTAGATGCATACGTTGAGAGCCATTCATACGATTCTACTAGAAAGCAACCAATTTTTTTCATATAAATCATCATAGAGGTTCTCTTACCCATTTACATGCATCAAACTAAGTTCTAGTCTTGAATCTCGAGCAAATTCATCCTCCATGCTTTTGAACAATGATTCAACACTTTCAAGAGTTAAACATTCTATCATTACTCATTACCTAGATCATGATGCATGCCAGTTCCCTCTACAACTTTAAAAAGAGGTCTGTAGCGGAACCAATATGTAGTCATTTTTACCCTTACCACAAAAGAAAAGGACCTGTGCGCACCGACCTATCACCCAACGGCCTTTGGGAACTTACCCGAGGCACATGCGGGTACCGAGTCTCTCTTTTATGTGAGTTTAGGGGGAAATATTATCTATGGTTTACGTTTAAGATATTTTAATAGGAGTTTGTTGGTCGTCAAATAGGACTTTTAAGAAGAGCAATAGTCGGGAGACAAGAAGTCCCTCCTCTTTAATGGGAGAGGTTCCCTTATTTAGAAACAAACTTATTTACAAATATACAAAACATGATCTTATAGTTGAACTTGGATATTACGGAAGTTTTTCCACAAGGATCATCGATTCTGGGACCGAGGAAAGGGGTACGAGGATGAGCGGAGAAGAGCAACATGTAGAATTATAGATAGCGAAATAATCCTTTATGTATATGAAATTGCAATGAATTTAAAACAAGATCGTTGCACAAGATGAGATTACCAGACACACAAGTTCTATAAATAACCTCCTTGATTCATTAATCAAGGACACAAAGTTCCTTCTTGGTTATACAAGATCACTATACTCGCGATATTTGAAAATATGCAATCGGTGAGACTAACGAACTAGAAACAAATGATCTTCACGAAATTAAAAGAAAACACGAGATAACTTGAGAGATTAGATAGACAATGAATGGAAAGCCTATTTTTATTGATTTCTTTACGATCTATTTACACTTTCCCTCGGAAAATACGCAAAGTTCTTCCTCCTCTTAGAATGGCGTATAGAAGGCCATTACATAGCTTACAAGTCAGAGTTACTCTTCGTAACCGTTTCTTTTAACCAAGAATAGTTAAGGAATACCAACCGCGATACCTCGGCCTTTTACAAAGAAAACGGAAAAAGAAAGGAAGAAGAAAAAGAACAAGGAGAAGAAGGCGGTGGCGGTCACCGAGAGAGGGACCCACTTGACTTGAATCCATTGCTGAACTTCTTTAGCGCCTCGGTATGTCTCTGCCATGAGGGACTGACGTGTTGGTCGTGGACTCGAGTCCAAAATCCAAGACACTTCTCCATCTCATTATCAAACTCGACATGAGTATGATAATCTTTGTTTCGCTTTCTTGATATGCAGATTGAAGAGAATAAATCTCCTTCATTTTCTCCTTGGAGACGGAACTTTCCTTGAATAGGTTATCTTTGACAAAAGCTCAATTGAGCTTTGATCTCTGACAAGGAAAGGGAAGTACCAAGTCTCATCCGAAGATGACGGTGTATATCTTTGGCTTGGATACCACCAAGTGTCGTGAAAGCTTCACCCTTACGCCAACTTGCTGTTCTTGATTCTCCCAAGCCTCCTCCGGAACTCGATCTTCCACTCCCTGCTGTAGACCCGGACTTGATAGATTATCCTTTGCATCATCAAAGACTTTACTGCCAACAAAATGTTCTCGTCTGCTGTCCCATGAGTCGGAGTCTCTTGTCTGCAATCTGCTCCAGAGTTTGAGCTCTTTATCCATGATAGTGATAGTGGAGAGAGCTTCGATTGTACATTGCTCACCTTTTCATGGAGTTTGAAAGCTTCATCGATGAAGTTTAATCCAAAGCAACAAGCATGTCATCCTCCATGCTTCCATAGCTCACTGTACATAGACAGAATACTTGTGCATATCTTTGATGCTCTGCACTTCATCTTGGCTTAGAATTACGAGGAGGTGGGAGAGTAACCAATGGGGTAGGATCCAAAACTTTGTCCTTAGACAAAAAGAGACTTGATGAAACCTGTGAGAACTTGGGCTGCTTCTTTCCAATCTGTTCAATAGTTTGTTGCCCTTTCTCTACCCTTCAAATGACTCTTGTATTTGTTTCTGAAGGTTGTGAATTTCACCTTCGAGGAGTAGACTCCCATTGGGATTCTTGAAAGCTCCAAGTCGGATGCCGGCAAGTCCCGGTTCTGATTTGTCTCTTGCATGAGGCTTGGCAATCTCCGGGAATTGCTGACCTTGAGCATCGACACTATGCAGAAGTAGTTACGCTTTCTTGGCACGAGAAGGAGTGGTGCCCAACAAGGCCAGCAGCAACAAAGCATTGAAATTTGGTCCCGAGCTCAGGAGAGGAAAGTTTTCTCTTTCTATTGCCAACCGAGAGGTTGCACCCATGCAAAGAGGAAGAGGAATCAGCGGGAGGGCAAGATGAGGCCGAGAGACATAGAGCTCATGGCGACGCTCAAGGTGCATGTAGTTGTGGTCTCGGGTTGAGAGGTGAGTGGGGCACTTGGGGCAATTGCGACGAAAGAGTCAACATCACTGAAAGCTCGGTGCTCTGTATTTCTTTGTCTTTATCAGCTGGATCCTCGGGAGTATTTGCAGAGTTGGTACTTCACTTTCTTCACTTTCACTTTGAGAACAATGATGTTCTCTCGGTCCCATAGAAGCAACTCTGCTGCTTTCTTTGAGAATCACTTTCCATAGGTTCCTTCTTAACCTCCTTGAGCTTCTTCTCGTACACTTGAGTGGATGGAGAAGGAGTAGAAGCTGCAGTCCTTGTATTGATGAAGCGGAGGGGTCTTCTTGGTGTTTCGACCTTGGAATAGATGCTTCTCTTCTTGGTGTCAAGCATCCTTAGAAGAGGGTTCTCTGAATGCCTCCACGAATTCTCGAACCATCTGTCAGCCGGACCTTAGTCCCGACTAAGGCTGGAGCAAGAATCTCGGCCGAGATCATCCCTCTCTTTCTGTTCTAATCCGAGTCCTCCAAAGGAGTGTGCTTAATCACATTTTCATACTCATATAAGTATAGATCATAATTGTCATCTGGGAGACCTTCGGGAACTTGTACATACCGAGTTCTGAATCAATTCGAGGAGAACCGCCACAATGCCTTCTCACGGCTTCAAAATCATCTCATGATCCACCCGGTCTTCTTACGCATCCCTATTATGGTAGATTATCTTGATGTTACTTGAATAAACTTCTTCAAGTCAAAGCGGGTTCTTGGCTTGAAGAAATGAAGCGATGATAGGGACCAGGGCTCTTTCTATGTTACGAGCATCCAGAGTGTTTTTGCAAGTGTAGTTTCCCGAGAGAGATGGGAAAGTGCAAGCTAGAAATCTTCTTATCTCTGCAAGTTACAGTGCAAATTATCTAGCTTGCATGCATACTTCAATCAAGGCCATCTTATCATTGCGAGAACATAGGAAGCCGCAGAGGGGTGCTCTCATGCTTGTGAAGCTTGATATAAGAAAATTTCTGAGCTGGATGAAGTAGGCACCGTAGTGCGATATTAGGTTCATGGCTTCATCTGAAAACCTTCTAGCAGTATCACCTTCAAGCAGTCTGACCACGTACATGGTGAAAGCATCATTGACCCTTCTGAAATTACGATTCTTGGTCTCCGGGGGTGAAATACGGGCGATGGCGTATCTTTGGATCATCTTTGTGCACATCAATGTAAGAAAAGCCAAACCACTTTGCCTTTGCCTTGATGCTTTGCCCGGAGTGTACATCAGGTACGAAGTCATATAAAACTTCTTCATTTGCTGCACATTGGACAGCTGCTCCGTCAAATTCATACTTATGATTTCCGCCCAATTGATATTTTGCGTTCCTTCGCACACCATGCTGATGAGCGGGCACATCCAGAAGTGAAATTCGTTGGTAGAGGGCAAACCCATAACCCGAGCCAGCAAGATTATGAAGTCTGACAATTCTTCATTGAAATTTGCTCGGAAGAGGGTTTTGGTCAGATGAGAAGCTCCCTTCCTAGGGTTTTTAAGCCAGGACTTCGCCACTCGTGCCTTATATTTGTCACTGTCTTGGTCGAACAGGGCCTGTGCTTGATCCCGGGAAACGACTATGGCATTATCCATCTCTAGAATTCTCGGGCAGTCTTAATGGCAGCAACATCCAATTTGGTGATGAGTTCCCCATGTATATTAGTCAATTCACTTGAAATGGGGTTAAGTGAGCTCCGCATGAAAGCACGGTATTGGCACACATCTTGAGATCGGAAACCTCCCGAAAATCCAAACCACTATCGTGAATCATCTGCGCCATCGGTGTAGGGTTTGCCTCTGCCATTCTTGCCCAAAAATCACCGAAATCAAGATGGCGAGCCATTGTCTCCTCCATATTACTGAGGCAGCGATTAAGTGGAGAAATTTGCTCCCTGTCCCACCGAAATTTGATCTTCATATTGATAGTAGGCTAGGAGGCGAGCCGCAAACTAGACTCGGAAAGGGATTACAGGCGGGAAGGGAACACGTGCGGAGTTTGCAAATTGCGAGGGTTCGAGTAGAAGATAGCATGGAATTAGTGCGAAAAATGCAAAGGGGGAATGCTTGTTATATAGCCGTTTAGGAGAGAAAAGCCATGAATGCGCATTTAATACATAACCACCAATTTGAATAAGCATGATATTCGGGTAGAGCGGAAAATAAGCACGAATGACACTTGGTACACTTGGGACACGTGAGACGCGAATGCGCGAAACACTTGCAGACTCGGCCGATCGGGCGAAGCAGGAGAAGACGCACAAATGCATTTTGGGATAATTGGGACGAAAATGTGCGAAGGGCGCTTGATCGGGTGTTTCGGCCCGATATTGGAACAGAGCGCACTTTTGAAATGGGGGCAGATGGGACGAAAGCGCGAAGTACGTGGTTGGGTGTTTCAGTGAAAGTGGAACAAAATTCCGTTTGAACTTGGGACATTTGGAACAAAAGTTCCGAGTGCACGCGGTTCTTGGTGTTTCGACCGAAATGGAACATCTCGCACAATAAGTTTTGGGACACTTGGGACAAAAAGTTCGGCGGGCCGGAAATGGGACAACCTCGGGATTTCGGTGATCGGGGAGCAGAATGCACTTTCGTACTTGGGACGAGTGGGACAAAAATGTCGACAGGCCCGAAATACATACACAATGACCGAAACACAGATTTTCTCAATTTTCACGACTTAGGAACTTTAGAAAAACACTCATAACTTAAACTTTTGAAATTTTACTTTTATCGGAGCGGGAATTTTGAGTAGACAACAAATGGCTCATTCTCGGGGATGACTTGGCATAAATTCAAGGAATGAGGCAAGGCAAGAACTAGACAAACTCGGGAAAGTAGACCGGTGCCTTATCCATTGGGCCACGGAGTCAAAAGAACACCAATACGAGGAGGCAACACACCAAAACAACAAAAGGAAAACACACCAAAGCGAGAGAAGCAAAAACAACACCGTACAAAATATACAAGGACTCCTAATCACCTAGGACTTGAACAACTTGAGATCTTTTCTGTAACATCCTCATTTTAGACAATAGAACAAGTCAATTTTTTTTTTTGATAATTGCATCACGGTTCTAAATACATAATTTAGAACTCACAATTCAAATAATCATTTATATAGCAGATAACCATATGCGGTACTGTAATGACTCTGGAGTACCTCCGATCTATTCATTCCATGACTCTCAATTAATCTACCGATCTATTCATGAGTAATAAGAGCCGGTGTTTTTATTTAACACATTACTCTTGCGGTTCTCTTCCTAATGCAGGGATTCGAGAATGCTCATGTCGGAATCTAACTCGAATAATTGTTACCATTATTCATCGGCATCTCATCCCTTAGACTAGGTGAATTAGGACAACGCAATCGATGACTACGATACTTTGGCCAAAGATTTGAAACATCTTTGCTCATGTCTCGTATTCCTTAATGGCATACTCAAATCGATCTGAATACGTCCCTTCACCCCATTCATATGTTATATAGAATGTCTTATACCGACTATTGTCAGTCCTTCCTTTCACAATGAATCACTCGGAGGCGAGATTAACAAGGTGATAATGTTATATGGATGACCACGAGGATTAGGGATATGATGACATCTTGGTTCAACCTTGCGGTTCAACCAAAGGTGTGTCATGATACCCGAATCTCCTAGCAGACCTTATAACATGACCACGTTCTTAATCGGTCCCGGGTAACTCGTGCGAAATCAAGTGTAAATCTTAGCGATCGTCAATGAAAGGGTGTCGCCATAAGTCATCGCATTATTGTAACTTCAAGAAGATCCTAATCTTCTCGGAGGTACAACTCCGCATTTGACTTATGTCGTCAATCTTTAAATCCGCCTCGAAAAAGATCTACTCGATGAATGCGTTACGCACTTGAGTTTAAATCACTTTTAAAGACTTTTCCCTAAGGTTAGCCTTTCCAAATCCCTAGATTCTTTGTCTTAAGATGACCCTCCTCTATTAAAACCCATTACATGGTAGAGATATTACGGTCAAGTTCCCATCGAGGAGTCATTAGAATACACTGATTCTAAAAAACAACGAGAATCGAAAGTATCTCATAACCTTTGCTTGAGATTGCCAACCGAACTCATTTGATTGAATATCAGTTCTCTTAATGAATTTATATCATACTTTCTAGTATAAAGATATAAATGATTAAGAATCCAATTTAATATTGTCTGTCATACTTAGGACTAGGGATTAGTAATTTAATCCAGTTGTTTAGCGTTCTCTTTAGGCTCATTTTTAACCTATCTTCTAGAAAGACAATTATTTAAATCCAATATTGCTTTTGCTAGAAAAAAATTAGAACTACTAAACACTCATAAGAATTCAATCTCATTTTCATGCAAGACTTTCATTGTCGATCACAAAAGCATCGATTATCTGATGATAACAATGCCCCTTCGTTCGTAAACCGAAGAAGGTCAACTTTAGAAATAGAATACAACACATAAGTATCGAAACACTTATTTCCATTCCTTTAAAACTATACAATTACATTTTATGCAACAGCATACTTGATATAATGCTAACGGAAAAAAACATCTTTTCTCATATAGTACATCTATAAAATCAAGTGTAATTCATTATAAATCAAATAAACAATCGATCGATCACCTGTCAGATCTGCATTGCTTTTACCTCTTACGTGACCATCTCGCAAAAATAGTCAACATGAGTCGGTTCAATGGCCGAGCATGATAAGCACTAACTTTTAAAACAATTGCAATCCATCAATTGTTTCATTAAACACCTTGTTTAAATGAGATCAAATATCGAAATAAGTAAACATATTCGGATTATGTCCTTGTAATACAAAATGATTACAAATATGTAACTCTATCATTATTAAAAATAGTCTTAATCACTTTCTAATATTTCATCAAATATTAAAAATCAAGGAACGAATGTATACAAACAATCATTGAATCCAAATCACAACATTGGTCGATTGTTTCATTCTTCCAAAGGAAATAACATAACAATTCGGGATTCTACCAAAATGCTACAAAACAATTTCCCCTTTGTTAGGCAAATATCAACAAATATGAAATAAAGGAAGAGAAAGAACCAATCCATTCATACTTCCTTTCACATAAATTCATCACTTGTCACCGTCTTCTCTATGAAAACATTTATCCAAGTATAAAAATGAACAAGTTAGACAAATGCGCATTAAGATCAGCTGTTCTAATAGAACGACAAAACTCTGTATAAAGAACTAACACATCAGCATTCATGTATCAACCCTAAGCCCAATGCTAGTTCCTTTTACACAAGTAAGGCTTTGACACAAGTTGAAAACAAGAAACTATAAGTGTATCGCTGTAAACAACAACCTTATTGCATCAAGAAATTTGAGGTTTCCTAGAGACTATCTATGTTGACCACACAGTATTTCCAAATCATGCTCGGTAAAATCGGACTGATTAAATGGAAAGAACCTAGCATACTTATTCTTGCTCGGTCAAAATCAATGAAGTAAAAGAAGGGAATACAACCAATCGATCCTTACCTTGGCGCATGCAGTCTTAGTGTGGTATTCGCGACTTACCCAAACAAGGTCGAAACACGAAGCAGTCATCCATATTCAAGGATCTCAAACGTGACAAAGATAGTGTCCAAAGTCAAGTTCGAAAGAGATAGAAGTACCATACCTTTCCAATTCCAAATGATTCAAACGGAGGTAACAATTCAAGCAAATGCATATGAATTCATCTTGATATTCATCAACGAAGCATAATAAGAATCGAGCGAACAAATTAATCTCGATTTCAAACCAAGAACCCGGCCGAACTACGCCAACCTTTTTACACAAATTTGTGCAGGTTGAAGACGTACATGATCACCTAAGAATCTGTGCCACAAAATCCACAAACACGAAGGAATTCTAATCGAAATAACAAGATCGAAAAACATGTTATTCCATTAATTATTTGGCACATAAAATACCAACAACTTAACTATATTCGGCTCAAATGTAAAATGAATCATTCAATCGACTCCTCGAGTCGTCCCAAATCACAACAAGTATAAATCTATATATTCACACCGTATATCTTGTTAATGGTTTATACTCATAACCACCGAACCCTACGGCAGAAACGTCTTAAGAATTTGGTGATGATTCCTTACTATGCCGGCTATGGCAAACATTCAGAATGAAACAAGTGTAAGCAAATCAAATACCCATTTCAAGCAAGGAAATCAACTGAGCCGCTTCGAAACTTTCGAACAGCTTTCACATAGAAATGAAAATGCATACCCAGGAAGTCTTTATCCTTTAATTATTTCAAATAACAGTGGCCAAAAGACCTGTTTCCTCTACCAGGCTTCCACGAAAATCAAATGACAAAACTTATGGATAAATCTACATTCTCAGCAGTAGATAGCAACATACGATTCAATCATAGACTCCACTGAGTCGATAAAATAAAATACAGATGTATCATATTATACACGGTCAACAAGTAATCCCGCTAACATAATAACAAGGAAAACAACTTCCGCTAGGTCGTATAAACTACGGTAACACAACAGTTACCTGTTCCTAACAAAATTAGAAGACAATGAAAACCCAAAAAGTATCATTAAACACTTTCAACAAAACCCATGACAGAGTTTCCAAAGAAGCAATAATACTGATCAATCTTACAGTATTCTTCAAAATCATTCCATACAGTTTCCACAACAAGAAACAAATGACCACAAATCAACAACATACAGTGGTCTATTCACAACACAAGTATATTCTTTGGGCTCACGCCAAACAGGCCGAGCTTTCATGCTCTTTACATATAAATATCTCATATATTTAAACCAGAAAGAATACACAAAGGAATAGAGCCACAATTCGAATTTAACAAACACCCATCAAGAGGAAATTGAAAAATCGAACCAGAAGAGATACAGTACCAAAATTTAAACAAGATCTCCATAGAAAATCCTTTATTTTCTCAAAACATTTGAACAGAGTTGTTCTAATGAAATCACTTGAAAGACAACAAGATATTTAAAGGTTAGGGCCTAACATGCCTGTATTTTTTTCTTGATCAAATTTCAAAGGCATGAGACCAACTGGAAGAGCTCAAACTTCCTTTTCTTTTTCCAAGATAAAAGCGACCAACAAAATTTCACTTTGTCTCCATCACATATATATCTTCCATGACGAGAAAAAGAGCCGGAGAAATTCATTCTTGCCATGCAACTCAAGGAGAAGCTGTGCGAAGAACCGATGTAAGCAGAGAGAGAGAAGACCGAAAATCGCGACAACCAAACAAACCTTCAACTTCCCGTTTGCATGCCTTCTCGCGAGTTGAGCTCGTCTCCCTAGAACATTAAATGCCATTAAACCTACTTTCCCGCTAAACTCAACTTCCACCGACCGCCAAAATTGGCGGCAGTCCCAACTAAAACTCAAGTTCATTTCCAAACTTAGCAAATTGCCATATGCGCACGAGGTTAGCCGCCACTTAAGCCTCGCCATGACCTGTCCCTCATCCTTATCCCATTAATTGCCATAGAAAATGCCACCCATGGTTCGCACCCCCTTCCATAGGCCCCTTCATAATCTCCTCATTAGTTAGGTTAGCATCTTAGGTTAGAATTTAGGCAATACCCATACTAACCAATTTACACATGAGATACTAACTTAGGATATTAACACATAGCCTAGGTCTGGAGTTAGCTTAACAATAATCTAACCCCTAGGTTAGGTTTTAGTTTTAGGTTACTAACCATTAATAATTCCAAAGAAGGTATAACATTTTATATGCCAAGAAAAAAAACCCAAAATCATGCATCTCCGAGCAGATTCACTCTATACAAATAGTTAGGCTACTGGGAATATATATGACAAATTATTACTTGGTCCACGTCAGAGACCTTCCGGATATACCTCCATATCGGGAACCAATTCATTTCTCAAGATCAGCTGAGTCATACTCTGACCAGCTTAATAAATGCTTCCATACCTTACTGAACTTGTTCAAGGTCCGTGATCTAATTTATCACAAAGCAGATTTAAAGCATTACTTGGATCAATTCCACTTTGATCCAGTCTAGATATTATAGATGAATATCTCTATAATTCATTCCGTGATAAGATTAATAATCGACACAAAATTAAATAAATAAAGAGTCTAATCATATTACTCGACTCGGTCGAAGATCTGCAATCTGCAAGAAATTCAAGTACATATCAAGCATGATTTACAATCGAGGAACACATCCTTTTACAAGAAATCACATATCAACACTTGAATGCTTAGGAGAAAGTAACAACGAGTTCGGGGTGTTACACGCCCACTATAAGGAAGTGGGAGAGAAGAACCATCCATGTAATCAAGATAAAAGGAATTCTCACCAAGTGTCGATCTTGAAGGTCCTGAGCCATAGGGAATCAAATTTTCCATGGCTGCCACGAGGTTCATGTCTTTTGTCCCATAACGGCCACGATGTCTCCAACTTGGAAATCTCTCGAACCTAGCTTTCTTGTCAAACAAGACCTTTACCTTCATTGGTGAGCAGATATCCTATTAGCAACCACCAATCTGTCTTCATTCGAAACTGTGCAGTACATAATTCTCTTGTCCAGGGCATCTCTGAAACTAGTATCCTCGATGGCCTTCATTAGATGCAAGGCCGGCAGTTCCACTGTCACTGGCAATTGAGCTTCTACTCCATATACCACTTGAAAAGGAGACATTCCAATAGCTCTCTTTGGTGTAATCCTGTCTGCCCAAAGAGCATCATAGAGCTTCTTGTGCCAGTTTCGCTGAGACTCATTGACTAACTTCCTTATGATAGTCACCAGATTTTTGTTAGTAGATTCTGCCTGCCCATTTCCTTGAGGGTAGTAATCTGAAGAGTGAGCCAAAGAAATACCATACCCATAGCAGAAGTCCATTATCTCAGCTGAAGAGAAATTCGAGGCATTATCTGTTACAATCTTGTTAGGCACACCATACCTTACCAAGATGTTCTCTTTGATGAAGCTGCATACCACTTCAGAAGTAGTGCTCTTGACCGGAATAGCTTCCACCCATTTGGTGAAGTAGTCAGTGGTAGTAAGTACATGAGTGTGACCAGCACTAGAAGCAGGATTGAGTGTACCAATGAAGTCCAAACCCCACTGTTGAAATGGCTCCTCAATCACAACTGGCTTGAGAGGCAAAGAAGCCAATTTAGGTCTTCCCACAAAGTGTCAGCGAGGCCTCACATTTATCCACCCACTTGGATGCATCTCACGAACAAAGAAGGCGGTGAGTATCCTCCCCGGAGTATCTTATGAGCTGTAACCGTTGATGAATAGTGCCCTCCACATGCCTGATCGTGAAAAGCTGAGAGCAACTTTCTCTGCTGTTCTTTGTCCACACACTTTAGAAATCTCCCATCCAAGCCACGTTTAAACAAAGCATTTTCCCATAATACATATTGTCTTGACCTCAATTTAACGGTCCTCTTTTTTGCAATAATTGAGGATAGTTGCCTCTTTTGCTCCTTAGATTTCTTTATGGGTCAGTGTCACCTTTTTCCTTACGCTTTGTCTGTTCTCGAGTCATGACAAAGGAAACGCGATTCATTGCTCATGTATCGCTACCACTTCATCATAATCTTCTCCATCATCAACGCCCTCGGTAGTAAAGAAATTCACTCGAGATCCCTCAAGTTCTTGACCTCATCATCAAATTCTTCCACAAACTCTTATGCAAGCTTCATTATCCTCATCATCATCCGGCTCTTCAACTTCACGAGTTGCATTCACAGAACCCTAACAGGAGGTCCTTCAAGTGCTAGTCTTGTTTGAGAAGCAGGCAAACGATTCCTGGGCTGGAAATTTCTTCTTGGAACATCTGCATAAGGGGCATGCTGAGCCAATTGTTTCTTTATAGCAATAAGATCATTTGCAAGTTTGAACCAATGGGTCAGTGTTAGGTCCAGGGGTGGAAGAGGAAGAAGCGTGCCGAGACTTAGATTTGGGAGGGTCTCTTCTCAACTTCCCTGACATGATCAAGTCATCTTCGACACTAACAACCAGTTCTTGATCTAGAGCTAACGTAGCGAGATTAGCCCTTCTTAGTGCATAACTAACTTTAGGTGATTGGGCATTTAGAAAGAAACATTTTTGAATCCGATCAACAGGTCGGGTGTTTGTTGGAATTTTATTTATCAACCTGTTGAACCGAGCCACAAACTCTCTCATGGGTTCTTGCGAATCTTTCTTTATCTCGAAAAATTTGGGCAAAAGCAAAGCATGCACATCTTACGCGGCTTGAAATGATTCTCGAACCGGGTTCTCATGGTGTCCCAAATCGGTTATAGCACCCAGTAGGAAGATGAAATAACCAATCAGCAGCATTTTCTTGCAAAGTCTCCATGAACAGTCTTACGGAGACGTCTTCATGTTCAACTCCCAAAACCCACATTACGTATGAAGGCTGCAATATGTTCATCGAAATGTACCTTGCCATCACCTTTGAATTTTGGGAAGTTCTTCCTTACCTCACAGGTAACTCATGTAGAGAGGCGAGTAAGGGCCGGGGGCCCGACATGTTGACCCCATGGAAATGGTGCCGCCATTCTTGGAAAACGGCTTGGAGAGGAACTTTAACACCGGCGAGGATCAAAGCTCGTAGATGGGACTAGCTTGGGTTACGAAGGAATACCACCCGTAGGACTTCTATCTTGAGCAGGTGGAGTGCTCGTTGAATGGGTTCTTCTATTTCTTGTTGAAGGGAAAGGAAAACCCTCTGCTCCAAAAGCTGGCCGAGTCTTCAATACCAAGGGTCCTTCTCCCTCGAGTAAAAGCGAGTCGCCAGATCAAAAGATGATCAAAAATACGTGAACCTGGAAAGTGATTTTCCCAGTAGTCGCCAAAAACTGTTGGTCGTCAAATAGGACTTTTAAGAAGAGCAACGGTCGGGGGGACAAGAAGTCCCTCCTCTTTAATGGGAGAGGTTCCCTTATTCGAGAAACGAACTTATTTACAAATATACAAAACATGATCTTATAGTTGAAATTGGATATTACGGAAGTGTTTTCCACAAGGATCATCGGTTGTAAAAGGACCGAGGAAAGGGTACGAGGATGAGCGGAAGAGCAACATGCGGAATTATAGATAGCAAAATAATCCTTTATGTATACGGAATTGCAATGAATTTAAAACAAGATCGTTGCACAAGATGAGATTACCGGACAGACACAAAGTTCTATAAATAACCTCCTTCGATTCATTAATCAAGGACACAAAGTTCCTTCTTGGTTATACAAGATCACTATACTCGCGATATTTGAAAATATGCAATCGGTGAGACTAACGAACTAGAAAAAATGATCTTCACGAAATTAAAAGAAAACACAGAGATAACAAAGATTAGATTAGATAGACAATGAATGGAAAGCCCTTTTGTATTGATTTCTTTCGATCTATTTACACTTTTCGAAAATACGCCAAGTTCTTCCTCCTCTTAGAATGGCGTATAGAAGGCCATTATATAGCTTACAAGTCAGTTACTCTTCGTAACCGTTTCTTTTAACCAAGAATAGTTAAGGAATACCAACCGCAATACCTCAACCTTTTACAAAGAAAACGGAAAAGAAAGGGAAGAAGAGAAAAGAACAAGGAGAAGAAGACAGGTGGCCAGGTCACTGAGAGGGACCCACTGACTTCAGAATCCGCTGCCTGAACTTCTTTAGCGCCTCAGCTATGTCTCTGCCACGAGGGACGGACGTGTTGGTCGTGGACTGAGTCCAAAATCCAAGACACTTCTCCATCTCATTATCAAACTCGACATGAGTATGATAATCTTTGTTTTGCTTCAATTGGCATATCAATTGAGAATAAATCTCCTTCATTTTCTCCTTGGAGCGAACTTTCCTTGAATAGGTTATCTTTGACAAAAGCTCCGAATTGAGCTTTGATCTCCGACAAGGAAAGGGAAGTACGAAGTCTCATCCTGAAGATGACAAAGTGTATATCTTTGAAGCAGAGACCACCAAGGTGTCTTGAAAGCTTCACCCTTCGGCTAAATTCTTGATTCTCCCAAAGCCTCCTCCGAACTCGATCTTCCACTCCACACTGTAGACCCGTGGACTTGACAGGGTTATCCTTTGCATCATCAAAGACTTTACTTGTCAACAAAACGCGTTCTCGTCTGCACCCGTCCCATGAGTCGGATGTCTACTTGCAAACCTGCTCTAGAGTTTGAGCTCTTTATCCATGATAGTGATAGTGGAGGAGAGCTTTAGTTGTACATTGCTCACCTTTTCGTGGAGTTTGAAAGCTTCATCGATGAAGTTTAATCCAAAGCAACAAGCATGTCATCCACCATGGCTTCCATAGCTCTGCCATAGCAGAATACTTGTGCATATCTTTGATGCTCGCACTTCATCTTGGCTTAGAATTACGGGAGGTGGGAGAGTAGCCAATGGGTAGGATCCAAAACTTTATCATTAGACAAAAGAGACTTGATGAAACTGTGAGAACTTGGGCTGTTCTTCCAACTGTTCAATAGTTTGTTGCCCTTTCTCTACCCTTCCAATGAATCTTGTATTGTTTCCCGAAGGTTGTGAATTTCACCTTCGTGAGTAGACTCCCGTTGGGATTCTTGAAAGCTCCAAGTCGATGCCGCAAGTCTCGATTCTCGATTTGTCTCACCGTAGGCTTGGCAATCTCCAGAATTGCTGACCTTGAGCATCGACACTATTCTCGAAGTAGTTCGGATTTCTTGGCACGAGAAGGAGTGGTGCCCAACAAGGTGCCGCAACAAAGATCAAATTTGGGTCCCGAGCTCGAGAGGAAAGTTTTCTCTTTCTATTGTCAACCGAGAGGTTACACCCACGCAAAAGAGGAAGAGGAATCGGCGGGGAGGGAAAGATGACCGAGAGACATAGAGCTCATGACGCTCAAGGTGCATGTAGGCGTGGTCTCGGGTTGAGAGGGTGAGTGGGGCACTTAGGAAATTACGGCGGAAGAGTCACATCACCCGAAAGCTCGGTGCTCGTATTTCTTTTTCTTTATCACTTGGATCCTCGTGGAGCATTTGCAAGAGTTGGTACTTCACTTTGTTCACTTTCACTGAGAACAATGATGTTCTCTGGTCCCATAGGCAACTCTGCCTGCTTTCTTTGAGGATCACTTTCCACAGGTTCCTTCTTAACCTCCTTGAGCTTCTTCTGGTACACTTGAGTGGATGGAGAAGGAGTAGAAGCTGCAGGTCCTTGTATTGATGAAGCAGGAGGGGTCTTCACTGGTGTTTCTGACCTTGGAATAGATGCTTCTCTTCTTGGTGTCGAAGCATCCTTAGAAGAGGATTCTCCTGAATGCCTCCTGAATTCTCGAACCATCCTGTCAAACCAGACCTTAGTCCTGACTAAGACTGGAGCAAGAATCTCAGCCAGATCATCCCTCTCTTTCCTGTTCCAATCCAGGTCCTCCAAAGGAGTGTGCTTAATCACATTTTCATACTCATATGAGTATAGATCAGAATTGTCATCCTCGAGACCTTCGAGAACTTGGTACATACCGAGTTCCCGAATCAATTCGAGGAGAACTCCCACAATGCCTTCTCCTCGGCTTGAAAAATCTGCCCCGCATGGCGATCAAATTGGTGAGTCTTCTCGCATCTCGCCCTATGATTGTAGATTATCTTGATGTTCTCGTTTCAATAAACTTCTTCAAGTCAAAGCGTGTTCTTGGCTTGAAGAAATGAACATGATAGGGACCAGGGCTCTTTCTATGTTCGAGCATCCAGAGTGTTTTAGAAGTGTAGTTTCCCGGAGAGATGGGAAAGTGCAAGCTAGAAATATTCTTATCTCTGCAAGTTCTCAGTAACTTGTCTAAATGCTGCTGCATACTTCAATCAAGGCCATCTTATCATTGCAGAACATAGGAAGCCGCGAGAGGGGTGCTCTCATGCCAACAAGCTCCGATATAAGAAAATTTCTGAACCGGATGAAGTAGGCACCGTAGTGCGATATCGGGTTCATGGCTTCATCTCGAAAACCTTCTAGCAGATCACCTTCAGCAGCCCGACCACGCATACATGGTGAAAGCATCATTGACCCTTACGAAATTACGATTCTGGTCTCCGTATGAATCATGGGCGAAGCGAGCGTATCTTGGATCATCTTTGTGCACATCAATGTAAGAAAAGCCAAACCATCGCCTTGATGTTTGCTTAGAGTGTACATCGTGCACGAAGTCATATAGAACTTCTTCGTTTGCTTGCACATTGACAATTTGTTCCGTCAAATTCATACTTATGATTTCCGCCCAATTGATGTTTTGCGTTCCTTCACACACCATGCTGATGAGCGGGCACATCCAGAAGTGAAATTCGTTGGTAGAGGGCAAACCCATAACCCGAGCCAGCAAGATTATGAAGTCTGACAATTCTTCATTGAAATCTGCTCGGAAGAGGGTTTTGGTCAGTTGAGAAGCTCCCTTCCTAGGGTTTTTTAGCCAGGACTTCGCCACTCGTGCCTTATATTTGTCAACTTTGTCTTGGTCGAGCAGGGCTGTGCTTGATCCCGGAAACGACTATGGCATTCTCCATCTCTAGAATTCTCGGTAGCTAATCTTGCTAAATGTGCGTGATCCACCTTTGGCGATGAGTTCCCCATGTATATTAGTCAATTAAGCTTGAAATGGGGTCAAAGTGAGCTCCGCATGAAAGCACGGTATCAGCACACTGTACTGAGATCGGAAACCTCCGGCAAAATCCAAACCACTATCGTGAATCATCTGCGCCATCGGTGTAGGGTTTGCGTCTGCCATTCTTGCCCAAAAATCACTGAAATCAAGATGACGAGCTTCGTTGTCTCCAATATTATGAATGGCGATTCAAGTGGAGAAATTTGCTCCTGTCCCCGAAATTTGATCTTCATATTGATAGTAGCTAGGAGGGCGAGCCGCAAACTAGACTCGGAAAGGGATTACAAAGGGAAGGGAACACGTGTAGGTTTGCAAATGCGAGGGTTCGAGTAGAAGATAGCATGGAATTAGTGCGAAAAATGCAAAGGGGGAATGCTCGTTATATAGTTGTTTAGGAGAGAGAAAAGCCATGAATGCGCATTTAATACATAACCACCAATTTGAATAAGCATGATATTCGGGTAGAGCGGGAAAATAAGCATGAATGACACTTGGTATGCTTGGGACATGTGAGACGTGAATGCGCGAAACACGCGGCTCGGCCGATTCAGGCGAAACAGGGAGAAGACGCACAAATGCATTTTGGGATAATTGGGACGAAAATGTGCGAAGGACGCGATTCGGGTGTTTATATTGAACAGCGCACTTTTGAAATTGGGGAGATGGGACAGAAAGCGCGAAGTGCGGTTCGGGTGTTTCAGTCGAAAGTGGAACAAAAGGCCCGTTTGAACTTGGGACATTTGGAACAAAAAGTTCCGGAGTACGCGGTTCGGGTGTTTCGGCCGAAATTGGAACATCTCGCACAATAAGTTTTGGGACACTTGGGACAAAAGTTCTAGGCGGGCCCAGAAATGGGACAACCTCGGGATTTCGGCCGATCGGGGAACAGAATGCACTTTCGTACTTGGGACAGGTGGGACAAAAATGTCCGACAGGCCCGAAATACATACAAAATGACCCGAAACACAGATTTTCTCAATTTTCACGACTTAGGCACTTTAGAGAAAACACTCATAACTCAAAATTTTGAAATTTTACTTTTATCGAAGCGGGGAATTTTGAGTGGACAACAAAGTTAAGACATACAAGAACCATAGGGCTCGTAAACGACCTCTAGATCCTTGCAGGTCATTTCAAACAAAAAGTACATAATAGATTATATAACTTGTATTATAACGAAAAGAAATTATACAAACATCCATCCTTAGCATGAACATAAATGGAAGAGAACCTGTGAGAAATATATATGCATCGAATCATTGATATTCATATTCACATAACTGTAACCTCATTACATTCATGGGGCCATTCTGATTATCATAGAGAAGCGGTCGCACTCATGCATTACAATGGACTAATGTAGATAGGATATAAAAATGAAAATTACAATCCCCATACCTGTTATACATCCCTTCCCAAGAACAATTACCCATTGACAAAGTTCTTACAGTATTTCTACAGAGCTCTTCCCTCTTCTAGTTCTCTCCCTTCTTTTTCATCCACACACACCCACACTCACCCTTTACTCTGCCAGTGCTTGTATTTATAGCAATTTTGGACTACCAACTCATCCTCCAACACCCTTATATCCGATGCCAAGTTTACGAATGTGGTCCTCCATGCAAGCATGCTCCTATAGGCCCGAGCTTCCTAATTTTTACCATGATGGGCTTCTAGAAGTTTCTACCATAGGCATGCTCCCTCTTGGACCACCCTGTTGCCGAGTTGTCACCATATCCACTCCACATGCACCTTGTCGGGTCATGCTTTTCACGTGTTCTACCATGAACACTCAAATTTTCTAACTCCCGAACCCTTGGTTCTATCGGCCACGCGCCACACACGCCATAGGCTTCCTTAAACCCTACCTGCGCGCTTTGTCCTTGCGTGTATTTTGTACTTAGCCAACATTCTAGGGGCCTAATAGAACATGATATGGATGAGGCGATGGAATCCTTAGAAAAAAATTAGACATGGGATTTGGTAAAGTTTTCAATAGGTAAGAAGACTCTATAGAACAAATGGGTTTAAAAAGTCAAGGAAGAAGAGGGTGGACTAAAAAGGTACAAGGTGAGGCTTGTGGTAAGGAGATTTACACGAAAGAAGGTATTGATTTTGATGATATTTTTCTCTCCCGTAGTTAAGATGACTTCTGTTATCACCGAATCACAACACCCTTATGTTTACACAAGTGCATATACTTGAGCTCACGGTGTGATTGGATAACATGGGTACTATCTCCAAGTTGTGGGACTTGCTACTTGAGATAGACCTCCAGAGAAAGATGATTCTTGCTCCTAAACTACCCGCCGCATCTACTCTAATACAAGCAAAACTAACTTTCCTAATCTAACCTTCCAGGGACCAAGGAGAGAGAATGCATGAAAATAAAAACCTACACTAAAGCGGTGATACACTAGAAAAGGAGGGGTGTGAGAGTAGTCTTCCAATGTGTGAAAAATAGAAGTAAAATGCATACTAGAAGGGGTGATAACAGTTCTCCAAAATATGGTAAATGCATTCACGACAATATTTCATACATGCATAATAATAATGAGTGCTTACAGGAGCATAAAAATAGACACAATATTCTTGTAATGAAGGTTGAAAGGGTAAGAAGAGTGTAAACAAACACAGTAGGGAAGATGCATTCACAAACTTATATCTTATTGCTTCATGATATGCACAGATTCTATCTATTATGAGATAAGGGCACGGATCACCATGCAAGGAGTCCACTACTGAGGGCTGCATAAAGACATTGGCTTCACAAATAAATTTTGATAGAGCTTTGTTACAATAAAACTACCTCCTTTTACAATGACCCCAACAATCCAATTATAGAAAAATAAAAAGAGAGAGAGAGAGGGAAATCCCAAAATCTGTCCTTCACCACTTGTAAGAGGTATTAAATGGAGTAAAATGATGTTCTTTGCTTTGAAAAGGATCCCCATAGTGTCCCATGACTTGTAGCGATGAAATATGTCACCATGCTTTATGAATGCCAATCTACCAAATAAAACACTATTATGAACTTGGCCACGTTTTCTACAAAATATCTATCTACCCATCATCAAATCTAGAATTTATTGATTGTTGTGTGTTGGGCTCAGATCCATGATTCCAACGGTACCGGTTTTGTGTGATTTCGATGAGAAATGCAAAAGTTATGGCCTCTGAGTGCGAGTAGTTACTTTGGGTATGATAGGCATTTTCTGTCATTTGATGGGAATGAGCATTAATTTACTTGGAGCTAAATATGTTTTTGTGATACGAGAGGACGTCGTGCTCATTCCAAAAAGTCTAATTTTATGAAAATCGAGCTCAGAGTCAAAAGTTATGGCCGTTTGAAGTTTGGGAGGTCAAACATTGACTTTTTCTCTTCATTGCGGCTATTTTGGCAAAATCGGGTCCGTGTCTCAGTACAATGTCCTGACACATTCTTCCACATCACCTGATTTAGGCTTCCTTTTCCTTACATGTCTGCCATTGGTGATCTGATCTGTGAGGGCCGTTGACCTCCGTATTCTCTCGCATCCTATTTAGCTTGGCTCTTTGTGCGGTAATTTCACCTTTTCGTGTCCCACACGTCTCGACTTGTCCCAGCACACATTTCTCCACGCCACCCACAATGTGTTGAATTTTGGAAAAATCAACT
Organism: Taxus wallichiana var. yunnanensis; assembly: GCA_018340775.1. Taxonomy (NCBI): domain Eukaryota; kingdom Viridiplantae; phylum Streptophyta; class Pinopsida; order Cupressales; family Taxaceae; genus Taxus; species Taxus wallichiana. The sequence goes on from CM031242.1 coordinate 1,036,555,338, forward strand.
TTTCAAGTCCCATGCGTTCCTACGTCCCAACTATCCCGCGGAATGCCTTGGAAAAAATTTCTGATTTTTCATGCAAAACACCAAAACGAGCCCATTTTCCAGATTGTTTCCAATTTTCTCTAACTTCTGGGTTTTTTCTTCGATGGGGAAGTTAGAGAGAAGCCAAGGGGACCCCAAAACATGATTTTTTGGCCTTGAATCAATTCTAATTGTTCGGGTGAAGAATCGATGCACGTTATCAAAAATTACCTTGAGGGGTGAATTTTGGATAACTTCTATTCGTATCTATTCTAAGTTTGATTATAACAAAATATTTTCATTTAGAATAGCTTGATGTTAAGATGACTTTTCTTCATGGTGATTTGGAGGAAGAGATTTATATGTAACATCTACTTGGTTATGAAGTCAAGGTAAGGAGAAACTTGTGTGAAAATTAAAAAAGAGACTATATGGGCTCAAACAAGTTCCAAGGCAATGGTATTTGAGATTTGATAGTTTTATTCATGAGCATGGTTATATGAGATGTGAATTTGACTATTTTGTTTATCTTAAGAAGCTTGAAAATGGGAGCTATATTATTTTGTTACTATATGTGGATGATATGTTGATTGTAGGATCTAGTATGCGGGACATTGGTAAACTTAAATACAGGTTATCTCACACATTTACAATCAAGGATTTGGGAGCTCTAAAGAAAATACTTGGCATGAAAATTCAATGACACATGAAAAAAAAGAAGTTGTATTTGTCTCAGGAGGCTTATATCAATAAGGTGTTGGAAATGTTTAACATGAAAAATTCAAAACCTATTAGTACACCTATGGATGGACACTTCAAATTGAGCAAAGATCAATGTCCTTCATCACATGAGGAGGTTGAGTACATGGCACGTGTTCCTTATGCTTCAACAGTAGGAAGTCTTATGTATGCCATGGTTTGTACTAGACCAGACATTGCACATGAAGTGGGAGTTGTGAGCAAGTTTATGGCTAATCTAAGTAAAGAACATTGGAAAGTAGTCCAATGGATTATTAGGTAGTTGAGACAGGACATATGACATGGAGTTATGCTATGGAGGGCTGATACTTCTTTACACGACTATGTTGATTCAGATATGGCTGGAGATTTGGATGGCGGAGGAACACCACTGGATATGTTTTCATAGTAGGTGGAACGACAGTTAGCTAGGTTTCAAGATTGCAGAAGGTTACGACTTTGTCTACTACAGAGGTAGAGTATGTTATAGCTACAGAAGCTAGCAAGGAAATGATATGGATGAGTAGGTTCATGAAAGAGTTGGGTAAGGAGTAAGAGGATTGTAGATTAAAAAATGATAGTCATAACATGATCCATCTAGAAAAGTACTCAACATTCCATTCAAGAATGAAACATTTTCAGTTGAGGTATCACTTCATACGGAAGGTGTTGGAGGATGGCCAATTGAAGTTAGAGAAAATCATATGGATGATAACCCTGCGGATATGCTAATGAAGCCATTGGAAGGAGAAGTTGGAGCTTCACTCCACTTTTATTGGTCTTTGAGTTTGAGACTTGAAGAGGAAGAAATGAGCCAAGGAAAAGGAACCAAGGATGGTGATGCATAATACAGTGCAACAATTGATCTCCAAGTGGGAGATTGTTGAGTGTGGAGCTTAATTTCTTCACAAGAAGCTTGATTTTACATGTTACTAGTTTTGATAGTGATCGGCATCGGTCGAGGAGGAAGCTGGAATTGATCGAATATAATTGAAATTGGTTAGGCGGAACCAACATCGGTCACTGTGTGACGGTGCTTTATTCTTTAAACAAGAATTAGAATAAATCTCTTACTTTAAAGATGATTTATTGATTGTAAAAGCATAGTTAGTTGCCCAAAATAGTTATATATGCATTGTATGAGGGTGAGTGAGAAGAAAATAGTAATTGCTTGTATGTTAGTTTTCTTGGTGAGCAAGAAAAATAACCCGAGTGAGGAAAAATAATTGACCATCTTGTGTGGTGTTGGAAGACAATAAATCTTCATTTTATTTCCTTTGTAAAAGCAATCGGATAATAATATTGGTCGTTTAGGTGGACGTAGCTCACTATATTAATGTATTAGTTAGCTATGTCACGAGAATTGAAACTAACACCTTATTAGTTTCAAAACATGAACTAACTACACAAAGATAATCATGTTAAGAGCTAAACAAGACTAAATACCAACATTATGCATTAAAAATTGAAATAGAAATCAAACTAATATGCTAAGAATTTGAATCTCTACTCTTTAGATCACCAAATATACTAAATTAACCTAGATAGATCCATGTCAATCAAAGTTGATTGTTTGATCTTCAAGGGTTTGGGAATGAAGGCTCATAAAAGTATGGCTACAAGACCATTTTGATTATCTCCATATGACCCAAAATATTGGATGGATGAAATGCAAGAATGAGGCTATCACTCAAATGAAAGATTCTTTAGGATGAAATGTCTATAGATTCGCTATAGACTGTAAGGTGTAAGAAGAAAGGTAGGAGGAGATCTCCTTATATAGCCCAATGGATAAAAGGATCTCTACATTCCTTTACATGTGGCACAATAGAGATGTTGAGTTAGTTGTGGATAAGGAAGGTTTAGAAAGGGTTGAGTTAACCTTAGGAGAGTTTATTTTTGTCCTTTAGTGACCCATGGGGATTGAGGGGTTTAATTAATTAACCAAAGTGATTAATTAATAGGTGTGCAAGCATATAGAAGATTTTCAGAGGAATAATTAGCATGATTTAGAATATGGGAGGAATTAAATCAAATAAATAATGGTTTATTGATTTAATGAAAGGGAAGCTAATTAATTAATAATAATTAACTAGTCTAGATAGAAGGGAGGATTAATTAATGGAAGGTCGTTAATTGGCGTATTTGTTGGATAGAAGGGTTAATTAACTAGCATAATGTAGTTAATTAATGATAATAGAAGAGAAAGTGTGCTATATTGACGATATGTCATCAATTTGTGGGAAAGGGGATAATTAGTGCAATTTAAGTATTTAAATTTCTCGGGCTAAATTATAGGTGTCTACATTTTCCCCTCTTTGGGGTGGCATAAATGACACCACTTCAAAGATAGTAGATAGATGAAACTTTTGAAGGAGTCAAATTTTTTTATTAGAAGTGAGAGTTGCCCTTCGAGTGTCGATGGGGTGAGGAAAGAAGGAGACCAACGATCGAGAAAGGTGAGAGAAATGGGTAGAAGAATTAGTAGGGGTAGGATGCCACAAGTGAATTAGAAGAATAGTATTGATAGAGAGTGATGTAGAAGAGGAATGAAGATAGAGAGAGAAAAGAGCAAGCTTTCATCTAGTGTATAAAAACAACCTTAGTGTCATTATTTTTCCAAAGATCTACGTCATCGGTCCTTATTAAAAATATAAGCATACGACAAAAGTAGAATGACATGAAAATCCATACTACGAAAAATTGTCCATTGCTGAAAATACCAACTCAATGCAACATATGAAAAGTAATGCAATACGAGAAGGAAACAAGCTCATTTAACAGGGAAAACAAGTACAAACACACATATTCAAACCAACAATGGTCGGGACAGTTGTACCAATGTTTTTTATCAAGTCTGAAGATCCCAAAATGTTTGTGATTCATGACAAGAGTTAAAAATGATGCCCTGAAAGGATACATGCCATGGAAGATGATGAAGGACGCGAGTCCAATGATAAAGCGTTTGTGCAAAGCAATAAAATAGTATCGAGGCAAACCGGATGTGCCCGAGAATACTTGACGAAGTAGGCAAGCTAGATTTGTAAATGGTTGTAAATTTGATGATCCGTGAACATGTGAAAACCCAGCAAGATATGGAAAGGATACCACGCACAGACACACGTTTCAACTGGGTATGAGTTGGTTTACCTATTTTTGTAAATTTTACAATTTTTTAGGATTTTTGAGAAATTTTGAATTTTGTTTGGATTTGGATGGATTTTTAAATATATATTTTTAGATTTTTGACAATTGTTATTTTTTTAGATTTTTGGCAGGTTGGATACATAGAAGAATAGAAAAGTCTCCCCAAGAGAAAAGAAATTCCCAAGGGAGAAGGAAGAAGCAATAAGAAGCAAATAATTCCCATCACAATGGAAATATTAACAAAATAATTATGTAATAACAAATAATTATTTGACGGAATGTGCGTAAGAAGAGATATTGCACAGGGAAATAAAATCTTCCTAGTGAGAAGAAATGAGTACTAGTTGGAAAATAATGGCCCAACACGGTTGAAAAATTAAATAAAATAATTATTGTGGAAAATAATGGCCCAACACAAAGAAAATTAAATAAAATAATTATTGAAGTAAAATAATTATTCATGGCAAGTAGAAGAAGAGTTAGAGCGATAATGACGGTCAAAAGCAGTCTTCCGAGGCATCACGGCCGACGAGAATAGTTTAATATACTCCCACACTGGGGGTAAATCATTACAAGTAATTCATTTCTTACTTGACCGATGCCAAAAGTTACCATGAGACCCACGATAATGACAAGGACAATGGTGAGAGGATGAGCCCGTAAGCGTGTCAATCAAGTTCGTGAGTACACCCGACATATGTAGACGATGGCTCCTTCCATGAGTATCTTGACCCACCTTTGTCATTTACACACTTAAGGCCTAATTAATGCTTTAATTAGTAGTTAGATCTAGAAGGAAACACATGCGCGAGGGCACATATGCCCTTAAGGTGGCGCAAGCACCCCTCAAGAGTGTGCGCACATGCACAGTACCTAGAAAATGTGTGCACATACACCCATATGCCAAAAAAGTGTATGCACGCCCATGCACATGTAGAAAGCATTTGCGTGCATGCAAAAAGCAGAATAGAAACCTTAGTGCACACACACAAAAAACACCCAGACACACACACATGCAAAGAAACCATAATGCAAGTCTTTAGAGGCACATGTACCACGCGTGTGTGCACATGCCCAAATGGGCATGCATGCACCAATAGGGAGGAAAGTCCCACAGAGGCGAAGAAGTAGGAAAAATTCCAAAAATTGACACTTAGAAGAAAGTGAAAATTAGTTTAGGATAGAATAACAATAGAAGAAATTAGAAGAAATGTTAGGATATAATACATGTTTTGTTTTGCGAGAGATGGTTGCAATGCAACGAGAGAAGCAACATAGTCGCATGCATGAAGATGGAGACAAGCATGCGTCGGCAATCTTGTTGTGATATGGCATTCTTACGGAAGTGGTTGGCCTAAACTACGTAGCTCGGATGCCATTGATCACCTTAGAACATGGCCTATTGCCAGGCGTTGATCGGCAAAAGTGACACGGTGAGAGTGGAGGTGCTTTCGCCTCCGATAGGAGAGATGACTCCGTGACACCTTTGGAGGACATGTGGCGGATACTACATGTCCCCATTCTTGGGTCCCCATTGAGTATATGAGTGATTTTGGTCGATTACTTGAGAATTCGTTAGTGATATACTCTACTGTAATGAGATACCCCATGAGGGTATGACAATTTCGTTACATTGGTGCATATCGGATCCTACCATTCACCAGGGACCATTATACTTGATGGCTCTTTTTAGTGGGTTCTTACTCACTGATAAGACATGGAAATCATTTCTAGTGGGATTGATTATAATTGTCCATGGATTGTATGCGGTGGTGAGAGATATTGTTGGGCCTAGTGCATCTTTTGCGCATCTATATTGAGATCTACATTTGAACACTTACCACTTGTCAAAAGATGGTGGATGACCTCTTTATTACGATTTGGTCACGGGACCACATAACGATTGGGTGCCCCATAGGTGCATTGTGCACATGAGCTCTAGAGGGAGCCAAAATTTATGGGATGGGTCCCCGTGGAGATTATGTATGAGGGAACCTGGGTAGCATCTACTATTATCGATGAGATTTAGACAAGAAACTGCCAATGATAGAGAGATGTTATTTAAAGGTCATGTAGGCACATCTGATGGCTAGAGGATGGATCAAAGCATGGTGTCTGTGTGGTAGAGCACTTCCTCCTTAGTAGCCACAACTACATTACAAAGATATATAGAGTAGATCAATGCCGGCGTCGGTTGGGTATGATTCAGCACCCCACAATCGATATGTGGTGTGATCACCGCGATGTTGAGAGATGAACCATGAGGCTACGTATTTAGGTGGCCTTAGATAGGGATAATTTTTTTACATGTGGTACCACAGGTTTGGGCCCCCACGATGGTTAGAGATCCAGGACACCACACGATTATTTGGCATGGTATGCCCACTGTCTTACCGTGATGATTGACCATACTTGATGGGGCATGGGTAGCGAAGTGTAAGGACACCACTAGAGATCCCTACGGGAGTGACAAGGGTGATGATGTAGGAGCAGGTGGTGCCGATGATCCGTTTGATGGATAGAGACATGATGGTGGAGATGATCAGTAGGATGTAGCACAGGATCTGGCCAGATACAAAAAGAGTAGGGACAGATACAGGGCCCTAGGCCCAAATTACTAGAGCAAGGACAAGTTCCTATAATACCGCAGAGGTTCCCTCGAAGCTTAGGGTGGAGATGATGGGGATAGCTAGCTACCTTATAACAACTGACTTCGGTAAGTGGTGACAAAGAGACAGGCCCGAGCTCATATTTAGGTTGTGATAGTGAAGTGGGACCAGAGGCTAAGCCCAAGAATGCCGGAAGGAGATGGCGATGCATACTTCAATAGATATGATAGATGGCCACCCAAATGGCCGGGTGACAAGCTTTATTATATCGGTCCCGTAGCGCGTAGTATGACTAGTGATAGGCGAGAGATCGGCTCCGTGTTGAGTGAGTAGTAGATCAGGTTGAGGCTACACGGTTATCTGTAGAGGTAGCATCCTTCTGACACATAGATGGGGCTACGGTGACATCACACACCCATAGTGATTTGGTGACAACAAAGGACATAGCCTCTTATTATCTTTCTTTATACTATGAGGTTGTTCAATGAGTCGACCAGACACCTTCTTATAGTCACTAGTCAGCGGATCAATGAGATAAGAGAGGCCTCGAAGCATCGAGTTGAGAAGGCTATGAGGAGTAGCCCAGACAAGGCAATAGGGTGCACGGAGTCATGGGTCCTCCGTGTCTCACGAGCTAAGCTAGTCCATCCCGAGGGTTTGAGTCGGCCATGACTCTCTATATTTACTTGATTGTACTTGTATTTTGATATACATGCCCTCTTATGAAGGCATCAACATTTTTTACAAATGTATCATTTTTTTGATGTATGCCTTTGATGAAGGATTTATCATTTTTATCGACGTATAGAATTTTTGATGTATAGCATTCTTGATGTATGCCTATAATGAAGGAATTTATGATTTGTGCCCTTGATGGCCCATTTTTTATCGATGATGTATATCCTATTTGAGACAGGACATGTTATACATGTATATATGGACATTTTGATGTAACACATTTCTTATGTAGTGATGTACTTTATTTTGATGTTTGAATATGGATTGTGGATGTATCATGATGTTATATGGTTTGATTTCTCACTCTTGTATGTATCATGATGATAGATGTTGATGTATCGTATGTGTTTGATTTTTATATGATAGATCCGTAGATAATATCAATTGTGTTTATACATGAGATGTTCTAGATTAGTAGATGGGATGACATGATGATATTGGTGTGGGGGGATATATTTTGATATTTTTGATCCCTCTTGCCCCCATTTGATGATTACGATATGTGATGATTAGCTTAGCATTCATGTATGATGTATACTTATTTGTTTGTTTATATATGATGCATAGATGATGTTAGATGTGATGATATTGATGGATGTATGATGATGTGATAACAAAACTATGTATATGCGAAAAGAAAAAGAAAATCAAATGCTAAAAAACCTACGAAATATACATTGTTAACTTGACATGAACCAACACAACTATGTACAATTATTTACAAGCATGCAAAAATACACTTCATATGTATAAGTAAGAGTAAATCTAATCTAAGCAAGAAAAGATGAATCTTAACAAAGTATGTGTTTTAAGCAACAAACTATACAAATGTAAAAGAAAGTAGAAACTATCAAGAAAATAATGTACATAAATTAACAAACACAAAGTGATAATAAGATAAAAGCAGGTAAACTAAAACTATGTTTTTGTGAGTGTTTTCTAGTGCGTTTACATTGTTTTTGGAAAGTTTGCGTAAAATAATTTTCTATTGTTTTTGGTTTTTGACCATTTTTGATTTTTTTTCTAATTTGTGAACATTTTTCTATTATTTTTGTGTTTTGAACGTATTTGAATGTTTTTGGATTTTCTAAGGTTTTACGAGACTGTGTAGGAAACCAAGAAATGAGGGTGCCCCAATGTTAGATAGGGAATATACTGAGGGAAGGTGCCACATGTTTACTGAAGCAGGAAGGTGAAGTCACAAAAGTTCCCCCAACGTTAGATGGGGAATATATAAATACCATCCCTTCACCGATTGACAAGAGGAGAAAAATCTAGATCAAGGCTTGATAGGATAGGTTCACAGATAATCTCAAATGCAGTGTAAAAATAGCCCTAGATAAAATAAAAGTACCCTCAGATGTAAGATGCTTGTAAACAACCTAATCCTCCCAAGGTGCCGGAATCTGGTTTTCCACTAAGGGACCTATCCACGATGCCATAGTGCGTGGTTTTCAGCGATGGATGACACAACTTTCTCTTGTTTTTTTTTTCACTTTTTACACCATGCTTAAGCATAAAACCATTTAAGTTGCATGAAATTCATAGGCTCTTGGATTTCATCACCATTGGGATGGAGTGAGTTTGTATGCTCATGTTCCATATTTTGCCACGCAATGACATACGGTCCCAACCAATGCGGTTCAAACTGCCTTTCTTCTCTCTTTCCACCCTTGTGTTGGTGATTATCTTTCATGACCAAATCTCGACATCAAATTGACGAGGTATGATCCTTTTATTATAGTTTCAGGAGACTCTGTTTTGATATACCTTAAGATGGTTTAGGGAGTGGATGCACTTTTCATCCAGGAGTTCTAACTCGCTGCCTTCGACCTAGCCACTTTGTAATCCTTATCCTTATCCAAATAATCCCTAAGAGATATTCTCGGGGAAAGAAGATCTATTTCCAATGGGATGATATAGTTTGTTCTAAACACTAGGGAATACGATGTCATACCAATGGGAGTGCGAATGGGAGTCCTATAAGCCCAGAGTACTGGGTGAATTTACAAATTCTAGTTACGACCTATCTTACTCACCATATTTTCCATGATTCAAACTAAAGTTTTGTTAGTGGCTTTGGCATATCCATTTCCTTGAGGGTAATATGACGCAGACCACTTTAATCTGATTTGAAACCGATGACAAAGATATTTCACT
>CM031242.1:1036564847-1036674445 GCA_018340775.1 Taxus wallichiana var. yunnanensis
CAGTATGCTTCGTTCAGTTATTGCTAGCCTACTTTCCTCTGATGCCGGTTCTGCCTAAGCCACATCCGTCAGTTACGCAACACCATCATCGGTTCCGCGTAAATGGGCTCCCCAGGCAAAAGCAGCCGAATTCGGAATTTCATTTTGGAGATCGATCGACTTCCCGGATCAGCGAGAGAGGCATTACATCTTGGTCAAAACTCGGTAAGTCACATCTTGCATGTCCTCTGTTATAACATTTCTTATGCTTCTTGAATCTCGAGTCCTCCTAAATCCGTTTACAGATCCACTACCCGACATGCCATTTGCATCTAGCGTCATTCTTTTACCCCTCATCATCTCATTTCCTAATATCATCCATAAACCAGCCTTACAAACACCATAGCTACCAAGAAGATCCTAGAACCCACCGGTATCGGTTATCAGTAACCGGCATCGGTTATCAGTAACCGGCATCGGTTCCTCTGATCAAAACCAGAAAACCAGCCTTTCCCCTACCCAGTTCAACGAAACAACTTAATTGATATCTTACAGTCTTTTGTGTTAATTCATATTAGCAGGGGAACTGACCACCTTCGAAAGGAAGTTTTATATTTCTGGCCCAGGCGAGTTCCTCATTTATTGTCTAATTAAAATCTTGTGGTCTTGTGTTCTTATTTGCAGGTAGTCCTTCCAAGACAAAAAGGAGTTCTTCGCAGTCAGCCTGATCTTTCTCTACGGTACGCGCACACCATCTCGACATTCTACAGGTATTCCTCCTAGCCCCTAACCTTATCTGTTTCTAAAAGGAACGAAACATTTCGAGTGAAACATTTTGTATGCCTTGGCAGGTGGGAGCCATTTTGGGTTTCTGTTTCTCTTGCTTATTTTCATTTTAGGAAGCATACTTGCTGTTGCTGCTTTTGTTATATATTTCGTAAAGAATTTGTCTTGCTTTCCTAGTTTCGCATTAGTGAAAGTCATCTCTCTTGCTTCATCAAACATAATTTTCGATTTGGGTTTAAAACACGTGCATTGCATTCCCTTGTTGTTTTTCAATTCTAGTAAACGTAGATTAAATGTAGCAGTCGTACACGTGGGGGTGATATCCACGGTATTGATAAGAAATTAATCTTACATTCTACTACACAACACATCACCGAATCACTTCACAATTAACACAACAGCTCAAACATCCCCCTTTTCTGCGGTATTCCTCATGGATTGAGAGTAACCTTATAAGCCAAAACAACTTGACATTTCCCCTAAGTCTCTTGTTTAGGATTCCACATCATTCTACGTCTAAAGGCATAAGCCCACGATAATTAAAATTAACCCTAGGGTTAGTCTGCGGATTTGCGTGTGCATCTTGCTTGTTTATAGTTCTGTTTTCTTTCTCATACCACAATGTCGTTACTCGTGATCAATGATTGGACAAGTATACTAAACGTTGTTAAAAATCAAATTAGCACCTTTTTTATATCTTGTTAGCCCGGACTTCTTACAGCTGACATCGGTTACTGACCTCGACATCGGCTATAGTATAACCGACGCCAGTTCTTAGGCCGATATCGATTCTTGTCTTTTTCAATTCGACAAACTAAAGAACCTACCAATTTTACTGGTCAGTTTGTTTCTATTCACGATAGATTGAAACCCTACTGTGAACTTGTCCATGGTTGTTATCACTCAAAAGCAAGCCGCGCTATGGTTTCACATGCTTGCTCTGTTTCTTTTCTGAATCACCCCCTTCACATTCTCGTGGGAAATCCTACGGATACCCAGTGAGGTTCCTAAAATTCTGTGGAGATAAGGACTTTGCCAAGTTTCTCGGATGCTAATTCTAGCGTTTGTATGCAATACTATTTGTCTCATACCCCACTGACCGTGCGCTTTGATGGTTGGCTCGCTTGTCAGTATGCTGTCGTTATAGCTGCTCATTTAGCTCCCACTCCGCTGATAATACCGCCTTGCTTCTGCATCTCTAGCCCCGTCTCCCAATCCGAAAGCTTGAGAGGTTCATACGACCCAGATTAGCTTTCCTTTTGTTAATCTTGGACCCCACATATCATTACCACCCGAGCCCTACCTCATCTCTCTTGCAGGCTACTCCATTCATGACTTGCTCTCTGCCACCTATCCCACGAGCTTTCCTTCTCAAGCTCCGCCTACCTTTTCATTCCCATACACGTATCCGGTGACCTCAACATCCTATATGGGACATCCTATTCGGTCGCCTCAACATATTCATCCTCGAAACCTTATCAACACTTAACCCCACGGTGTCTAGCGGTGGTCCTTGATCCCAATTTGCCTCCGTTTACCACAACCACACCATCATCTCATCCAACTACTGATCTAATTAAACAAATGATGGACAAAATGCAAAACACTGAGGCTTGTTTCAGGAAGTCATAGCACCTTGACATACGAGCAAGTTTGTCGGAGCCCATTCACCTTCTATCCCCTTCATTCATATCCTCCTCAATGGGAGTTGCCAAAATTTACTCGTTTTAATAGTAAAGAGGATCCTCAACAACACTTGCGATCATTTAGACATGCTTGTTATTTGATTGCCCATGATGATGCTTCTTGTTACTCAGACTTTTTTCCCATGTCCTTATCGGGACTTTGCGCTTGAGTGGTACGAATGCTTTAACCCGAGCACTCAATCTTCTCTTTTAACTAACTAGCCCAATCTTTCTTGGATCATTTCTCCATTAACATTGCAGAAAGTATCTATTACCACGACCTCATGTCATCAGAACAATTTGAAGATGAATCTATTGCAGATTTCGTTGGATGATGGCGGGGCCTTATCAACCAACTTACGTGTGCCTTGCCTCAAATGAACTTATCGAACTATTTACGCAGTTTACGCTAAGCACATCTCCCTACCCTCCAAATTCAAACTTTAGTACATTCGACGAGGCCTTTCTATGGCTCAAAATTAGAAATTCGAGCCTTAGAGGAAGAGAAATTGCGGTTGCGCAACAAAAACTCCACTTTTCCGAACTCCAGATTCCACCAATAAACCAAATACCACCACTCCTCATCGTCCACTTCTTCTAAATCAAAAGGAGCTGTCCACGCGGTTACATATCAAATCGACCACCGCCCAATACCCTACCAAAACCACTTATAAGTATAAAGTGGAACCCATCAACTACACTCCTTGGGGAGACATATGGTGTTGCTATTGGAAAAGCTTGCTCAAAGCGGGAGCCATTACCTTACCTCTGTTAAACCTCATTCCGGATTTGATTCCACTCACACCATACCTTCTGGTACAAAGAAAATGACTTACAGTAACTTCCACCGCGTGAAGGGACACGGTCATGAAAACTGCAAGATGTTGAAAAACATAGTGTGGGAAATGGTTGATGCGGGGATATAGCCCTCGATAATCCTAACGCCTGCCCAATGGCAGAAATTTGAAAATCTTTAACAAACCATTCTCTGAATCACTCTTCCAATGATAACGTAAACCAGGATATCTTAACAGGAGAGTGTTCATGAGATCCATGCAGTCTTCGACTCCCGACCAAAGCCTCTATCGAGAAAATTTTGAATCAAGCCTCTTCACTAACACGGAGTCCGAACCTCCTTCACCACCATCAAGCCAAAGTGAAATCATTCCTTTACCCATAAAGAGCTAAGCTGCCCAGACTTGTCTTCTCATCAATGAGTCTGCTTACACCACATCCTATAAGATATGAACGGATGTTATCTAATTTATCTATTTCCCGACGTCTCCCTCTACCGCTTTGCTGCACTGAGGAGGGTACGCCACTCCTTTTGACATCCTTAGGCGAGAAATCTCTTGCAGAGACATCACTAAATTCTTTAACCATGATGACCCTCTCAAACATGCCCTCCTACCTATTAGTCCTTCATCACCTAAATCTTTTCAACAACAGTCGACCTCTTAATATCTATTGATACAAGATACCTCATCTACTCCTGTATCACGCCCACGGTGACTGGAATCACAACCTACCTTTCTTCCACCAAATTTACAATTCAAACTCGAAGGCGTCATTCTCCGTAAGATAGGCGATTTAATCCTATGGGAACGTTTGAGTACCCCTTATTCTACTCAAATGCAAATGACCGATCTGATGCCTCCACCATATACCCGAAGTGCTTACGAAGCTTAAAATGCCCATGTTCTCACCTTCACCCCCTCACCTCTACGAAATGCCCGTCACTTACTCCTATCAGCTTAACCAAATCTTCCCCTACGCTTTGGGACCTCACCAATGCCCGGTCTAACACACCCGCTTTAGCGACTCGATTTATCCAAAAATAAATCCGCCCGCCGCTTTAGAGACAAACTCAATCAGTGTGCCTCCATCACAATCAAAACCCTCATCGTCATACCCACCTTCCATATTAGGACCTCATCCCTCTACCTTACATCAATATATCATACCTCCTGCGTTTTCTTAAAGCGACCTCGCCTTCCGCACCTATATAGAGATCAAAGGGTATAACAACACCGTTACCCCACATATCCTGCTCCACCCATCAACCCCTAAACAAACTCCATCATCAAAGGATTTATTTTCTGTCACTCCCCTTTCTCAGTGGTTGTTTCCAGCTACCACGTCATCACATAGCCTCATCATCTAACCAGCTAACGGCGTAACCTGCGCCCGAAGAAACCACGTTTAGTGAAAAACACATGTCAACACCCCTCGGCTAAACCACCACCGTGCGAACCAACCACGCCCAAACATTACCAAAACCCGCCTGAACCAATACCCTCATCCGATTTTGACCCACTCGAAAGGATCTTACGCCAAAATCCTTGCTATGTTGGTGGAGAATGTGACCATTTCCCTACCCCCACTTAGACCTTATGACCCGTCTAAACCTCGACCCGCGAGTTATGATGAGTCTAAAATCTGCGCATATCACCGCACACCAGGACATAATGTGGAGGTATGCAAGCTTTAAAAACCATCCTTCGTCGATCCTCTCCCGGATAGAAAGGTTAAGAAAGACAACTTACGAAGGGAGAGACCTTTAGCTTGACCCCTCTACTATATCATTTGTCCCGCCTCACCAAGATCTATCATTATTACAACCCCACCTCTTGAAGACCATGAGTTATCCCAACCATCTTCCTCATCTCAAGTCTACGAGATTAATATGATTAGTGTCATTGCTCGAGGGCGAGAAAAACAATGGGAAAGCGAAAGAAAACACACCTGTGGCATCTCTTTCTCCTTGACCATCCCGGTTGCACCACCACCTAAAGTGGTTATTCGCGGACCCGCCTATCCCAGTCTCTAATGGAGTTGCCCACCGAACTATGATCAAAACGACTTCATCAATCACCGTAAAAATGACCTTTGTATGATCTCATTCGGACTTTCTGAATCTCATCGACAAGCTCTCATTGAGATCCTTGAGGATAGAGGTTTTACCCAATGAAACCCCGCTGTTGCCTCCATTCTAACACCCGATCACGTTGCTTCTCTCACCAAACAACCCACTACTCCAACCACTTCTATCTCGTACAACAAGCGCATTGCCGATCGGTTTCTCGGAAGATGAAATTGTTGACTTTGGTCTGAGAGACCCCGATCTGCCCTTTTCATCTCATTTACATCCGGGATAGCGATGTAATAAGTGCCCCAATGATGATCTGAGTCTCTTCGCAGGTGTTCGGGATCGAGAAAAGCTTTACTGATATGCGTTAACATCCGCATGCCCCTTAGCCCCGCGTGCTTTGTTTTCCCTATTTTTCCCTCTTTTCTTGGCTTTTTGGTCTTGATGGCAAACCGCCGCCACCCTAAGGCGGCGGTCTCGTGACCGCCGCCTGAAGCAGGCGGCGGTCTGTGCACCACCACTGAGCGAGGCGGCGGTCTGTCGCGTTTTCGAAACGCTCTTTTGGCGCGACCGTGAAATATCACGACTCACCGGCTTTTCTTGCCGACTTGAGCATGCATTAATGTTTTGGTCCCTGGAATAGTGTTTTTCTTTTGTTTAATGTTTAAGAGTTCAGTTTGGATTTGATTTTTGGATGTTTGAATTCCTATAAATGCATGGTTTGTGCACATGCAAATGGCCCCTCATTCTTGTTTAGAAACTCATCACTTTTATGGGCCCCTCATTTTGTTTAGAAACTCATCACTTTGATTTCTTTTCTAGTTTGCTTAAGTTTGATAGCATAGTTCATTTCATACTTCATTAGTATTGTGTTGCAGCTGGTAAGCCACATATCCAACTTGTGCAAGTGCAGACATTATTTGGGCCACCATTTTCACTCCAACTTTCATGTTTTCAGTGCTATGTCCCTTTAGTTTGCTTAGGATTGGTAGTATAGTTTGTTGCAGGTTTGTTTTAGCTTTGTGTTGCTGTTGGTAAGCCACAGATCCAACTTGTGCAAACAGTATTATTGTTTTGGAGTAAAATAGTCTAGGCAGCCATTAAAGTTGCAGGTTTTGCTCTTCATACAGACTAGTCTCAGGTTCTGGACGCTTTTTGTTGCATGATTCGCAGTAGACCCCGCTAGGAATTGCATAGGCCAAGCTCTGTACTCTTGCGCTATCCCTCTCCTATCCGCATTCTATTACATGCGCATTAAGAGGCTGTCCATCGATCCAAATATCTATTCTGTTGATGCGAAGCATTCCATGCTTTTACGGATTCACGTGAGCACTGAAAAGAGCGAAGAGATCATGCGAGGGGACAAGAACACACACACCGTCGGATTCGCCACTGTTCTGCGAAATCCAGGTTCCATCTTTCAAAAGTTTTAGTTAGAATTTATCAAATAACGTAGTTAATCATTTTATTTCAGTTATTTCTATTCTCGATATTGCCAGGGAGGTTGTGGGGATTGATAGTTTCTGAGAAACTATGATTCATTCCTCACTTCTGAGGTAGGATCGAGAATCTTGCAGATAGATTAGTTATTTCGTTGTTTAGAATAGATATACAAAATTACACAGACAAATAGCTACAATCGGCTATTTTGTTTGTTTTACGTTGTTAGTTTAGTTGTCGATTCTAAATATTTTAAATAGCTGCTTTCCTATAAATTGCCAGAAAATACAAAAAAGAAATTATATATGCTAGAAGTGCACTTAGATTTTACTTTATTATAGTTTGTTTCATTACTGCTTTTGCATGACAATTACGGGACCTAGGGAGCCCAGGGAATACATTTTCGAGCCAATTGTGCCCCCGACCCAATACCGTAGTAGTGGCGATAAGCGATATATTGACCAAAACCTTAGGATCTGAGTCTTCCAACAACAACGGACTTCCAACGAGATCGGGCACACGGTTGAGAGGGTTAAACATCGAAGACGACCAAGCACATCTGTTTTGGTCAAATCAGCCAAACTACAGATTACCTAGAAAATACCCACATGGTATAGAAGGGCTCGAAAGAGAACAAACATTTGGGTGTGATCCTTTAGTTCCACGACCAGAGCGCTGGAGACACCCTAGTAGATATAGATACCGACTTAAGAATCCAAGTTGCGATAACACATGTAAGGTATTACGAGAAGATCGCACAAGCTGTTGTTGGTTCTAAACATAGAAGCTGAAAAAAGCTTACGACTCACTCTTGGATCTAGGAATCGAACTTGATCTCCCGTATGACCATAACGGGACCGCACAACCAGTCTATGGTTGTGATCCACAGATCCCACGACCTAACGAGTCCATAAGAGAATTAGACATAGACAACGGCCTACGTAAATTAGTATTTGATCTACTCGATTCCACCTCTCATCATTCAACGATTATCCCTACTAGACACAATAACCAACGAAACTAGAGAATTTTGGACTAGGCCAGAGAATCGTCCATAGAGTTGACTATATCCACCATATGACCCTATCAGGAGAAATACACGAAACCATCCCGGGTCATTTTCCACGCATCCCACAACCCATAGATCGAATCACGCGAGCTCGATATTGATTGGAGCCTTGAGCGATCATCCTCGGATCGATCTATCACACCGATCCAGTTAGAAGGGCCTTCTTTGCTTTAGATTCGCAAATACCATTAGTGCGTGTCGAAGACATTAAGCGCTAACTAGTTTGCTGCGCATTACCCACCCACCATTTGTCTCGGCACGACCTCGGGAGGTCGGTGCGCGAGAAAGAGTTACTTGTTGATTCTCAAGCTCACTGTCACTTTTCCGACGTACAAAATTGGTGAACAGACGTGAAACAAACAATTCTTTCACCTTCTCTTTGAGAAGTTTCATCTTCTCAAATCACCTTCGCTCCTTCCCATTATTACTGCGGGTATTCATATACCCCAGAATATGTCGGGATTCGATGCATCTGGCGGAGACCCCTCTTGGGTCTTGAGGCATACTACGCCCAGCGAGAATAGGCGGTCATCACCCTCACTCTCGTGTGGGGGCGACAACTATTCAACTAATCGATTGTCAACACAAACACCAAGGACTAGATATAACTCATCCTTCCCAAGCGAGAGGGTTGGAGCGACTTGCTCAAACACAAGCAGAGCCTTGAGCTCGAACAATATGACATTAAGCTGGAGAGTGCAGCTTCATCTCCTCGGGTATTACTCGGACCACTTATTAGTAGGCAGTCGAGATCCATACTCGGTTCTAGATGGCGAGTACTCAATACATTATCCTAGGAGTGAACAACGCTCTCAGGCATGTACCCACCTGTAGGAACTTTGCGAGATACGGCCAGAGTTCTCTCCTCGAAAATTCCCCTATGCCATCACGTATGGAAAATACTCTCGAGAGAAACTTGGCAAGATAGCAATCGAGTTCATGACAGGAGCTATCACATGCCTATCTGACACCCGGGATATACAACAAACGCCACGAGGCACAATATCGTGGCTTCGCGAGCGAAGTCATTTGACTCTAATAGAAAGGTTAGAGGATTAGAACTTGCCCAAGCAAGTCAAAATTCGAGAATCATACAAGCGGGGAGTTCGATCCTCCGCACCATCCTAGCCAAGTAGATCTCCTCACGGGAGTAGGCACGTTAGGTATGACTCCTCAATATTCGCAACAAGTGCCAGTAGACCCACTTATCGCTATGCCTTGTTCCTCTGGTCGATCTGAAAGCAATCCATTCTGGATAGTACACCTTCGTACTTAAACATGTACTCCAAATCACCACAAGGAGATATGTACTCATCCCCGGCATGTTTGCTCCAGCGCGAGGACCTCCTTATGCCCCTGCCCAGCGCGTATGTTATGCCATATCAACAACCCGTTCCGCCACCACCTCCTCAGCAGGCACCATCGATGGTTGAGGCGTATGCGATAGGGACTTATTCGAGAATATTTAAAGGAGCCCTTAGATTTCGCCATACGACGTTATGCTTCAAGGCCTCTTCCCGATTTGCCCAAATACAAAGGAGAAGGAGATCCGAGATGCGCATATCAAAGCTTACGCTCTGACCATTCGAGAATTACTCCCTTGGGATGGGGTTGTTGCTAAAATATTTCCCAAAACCTTGGAAGGCATTGCCTCGATTGGTATTAGAATACAGAGGCTTCCATACATTCATTCAAACAACTCGTATGCGAGTTCATCAAAGCCTTGACATGAACAAACTACTAGGGCGGGGAATCGGGGAGTTCTTGCACATCAAGAGAACATAGCAGTCTGTCGCCCATTTCATCAAAGGTGGCGCACGGAGTCCTTTATTCCTCGGCAAGCGCTCCAAACATGGATCGGATGGAGCTATGCGATTTATTCCTTCATTCTCTTAGCGAGAGAAGTGAAGGAAGAAGTCAGTTCCCACTAAGGACTTATGACGAGGTACTTGAGAGCGCTCTGCCAAATTGATCGAGCGCGATAGATAGATAGTGGCCGTAAGGCGTATGGAGCAAGCGGGAGGTTAATCACCTCTACTCAAAACTCTACACCACCACAAGCGTCGATCGAGGACCCAAAATCCTTAACAAAAATCGTGGGGTAACAGCGGATGGGAGTAGCCCGACCAGCCCAAGAGGGTAAATGTCGTTAATACTCCGTCACTGAAACAAGCAACCAAAGAAACAACAATTTTACCCCAGACGATCAATACGGTGGATTTTAATAATCCACAACAACAACAACGGCGAAATCCCATACGAGGACCAAGCCAAAACTCCTTTGGTTATCAAAACCAAAGTCAAAACCCGAAAGCAACAATTCCAAAACTTTGGTCCTAATAGGCAGATTTGATCGGAATTTTAGGCCACAATACACACCAAACCAACAAAGCGGGAATTCTGACCCCAATTCTTATTGTGGTTTCCATAAAATTCAAGGGCATGACACTAGAACGTGTCGTGATTACAACAAATTCATGCAACGCTTGCCAAATGAGCAAAAACAATTCTTTATGGATATGTTCTTAACAGATCCTACGTCACCAACGGCAAATACCTTCGCAGGGGCAGTTTCCCCTCAGAATGCCCCTCTCAAGATCTTTAATGATCCACTCCCAAATCATGATAACGATAGGTTGAAACCAGCTGGAACAAACAAAGGTGCATAACGAAACAACGATCACGAGGCCTCAACCTCGCTAAATCCGTTAGTCGCGCCACAACTAGGAAGTCAACCACGACCTAAGGTAGTTGGATTAGTAGAGTTAGACTCCGAATTACCCGTTGAAGCAATTACGAGAACACGAGAGTATTTCTCTCAACCAAGTCCAAGCCACCTGCCGGAAACAGATAACATCCAACAAACCGTAGCAAAACCTATGGGTGCTTACGATCTAATTAATGATCTAACAAAAACCTTCTCGCATATTTCATTCCTTGATTTACTAAAGAATTCCCCTGCTCACAGGGCTGCTCTTTAGAGGCGTTAGGTTTGGGTCATTTAGTTAGTATCACTCCACCACCGGAAGCGCAAGTAAATCATATAGACTTTGATGTTTATCCACCGGGCGAGGCGGATAGGGATGTTGAATTCATATTCGAAATAAGTAAAATGCCTACGAGATCTTTGAGATCGCACGCCGGCGATCCATCCCTACACTTTGCAAGTACAAGTTTATAATAACTATGTAAAGCGGCGATGGTTGATGACGGGGCTGCGATTAACATAGTCCCTTTCTCTTTTCTCCAAAAATTGGGATATGGAGAAACAAAGCTATTTCTACTACGAAATACCTTAAGAGGCTACGATAGCCTTAAAGCCACGTCGATAGGAACCATAATACTACCGGTCACTTTGGGACCTAAAACAATCTGGCCCGAGAGTTTTATATTATATAGATCGAAACTAACTATAATATGATCCTCGGCCACCATGGATACATCGAATGAAGGCAATCCCTTCCACGCTATTTCAAGTAAGATTCTTACATCACGGGAAAGGTATTTGTAGCCAAAGGTGATCAAGCCGTTTGACGTACACCTAGCTGATTTAAAGAAAAGACCGGTATACACTCAGAATTCGAACTTCCAACAAACCAACTTAACAAACCCTCTGACCCAAAGCCAGAGGAAAAGTTGATACCTACGACGGATCTTGAAACTACCAACATAGCCAAAACAATTCCAACCCCTAAAGGTAAAACTAAAGAGATAGTATCATTAGGGACTACTGCGAAGATCGTTGAGTTGATAGAACAAGATTCACCAATGTTCTTACCATTCGATTCAGTAGGTATCGGATTTTCCCTAGGTGTTGGTTCCTTGCCAGCAGAAGATCTCTGTATGGTAGAAGTAGAGTGTCTGAAACA
This sequence comes from Taxus wallichiana var. yunnanensis, assembly GCA_018340775.1. Lineage (NCBI taxonomy): Eukaryota > Viridiplantae > Streptophyta > Pinopsida > Cupressales > Taxaceae > Taxus > Taxus wallichiana. The sequence continues at coordinate 1,036,576,545 of CM031242.1, forward strand.
CAGCGGTGATACACCTACATCCATACTCCCGGCTAAGTATTGGACTCTCCATTTCGATGGAGCTAAATGCCGTTATGGAGCGGGGCGGGTATAATTCTTACCTCGCCCGAGAAGAGAGGTCCTCCCATTCTCTTTTAAATTAAACTTTGAATGCACAAACAACGGCCAGCCGAATACGAAGCCCTCCTCCTTGGCCTTACCTTAGCCAAAAGAATTGGTATTGATAATATCGAGTTTTAGGAGACTCATGATTAGTGGCGAAACCAAGTTTGAGAGGTATATGAAACTAAAGCCGAACACTTGCAACTTTACAAAAATGCTGTATTAGATTTAAGCAAGGCGTTCAACTTCATATCCATTGAAGCAATCCCGCGAGAAAAAAATCTTCTCGCCGATTCAATAGCAACCTCAGCATCACGTTTTACTCCAAACAATGAGCTAGAAGATACTCATTTCACGGTATCCATTCGTAACGAACCATTAATAAAAACAATGATGGATCCTCTTTGAAGCGGAAGTAAATCTACCGTCTAGACCATGTTGGAAATGATGCGGCTACTTTGGATTACTTAAATGCCTTTGCAGCACTACATCTCTCCTATCACACGCTAGATTTATCTCTGATCTCGCATTCATCTTCCTACTTCGGAAATCCCGTAATGAATCTTCCCTCACAAAAAGAACCTAATATATACGTGGTGGAAAACGGGGATGATATAGATCTACCTCCGGCACCACCTGAGTTCGAAGAGGGTAATGCCTCTTTAATTGAAGAAACAATCGATGTCAATATCGGAACGGAAGATGAACCAAGAATTTTAAAGTTAGGTTCTTCATTAACCCCAGAGGAAGTGGAAATACACACCCAAGTTCTCAAAGAACATCAGAAGGCATTTGCATTTAATTACTGAAAGAGATGACGAGTCGCGCCCCACATTGCGGTACACAACCTCGTCACTAGATCGGATCAAAGCCAATTAAACAAAAATCAAGACCCATGAAGCCCAAAGTAGCCCTCATGGTAAAGAGGAGGTAATAAAACTCTTCGGTAGGATTCATCAAGCCGATTGACTACTCCCATGGGTATCCAACATCGTTCCCGTTCTCGAAAAATGGAAAGATACGCATCTGCATAGATTTCGGGACATTAACAAAGCATGTCCTAAGGGCGACTTCCCATTACCATCCATGGATGAAGGCGCTTACTGAGAGAAGCACGTCTTTCTCAATTAGAAAGTCTGGATGAAACTAGGTTAGATCTTTGAACAACGACATAGAGTCTATCTTGACCGGATGTGCTTGGCGGTACAACAAAGGTCTATGAGCGTGACATATACGAAGGTGACCTAGTTCTAGGTTAGGCAGTAGGATCGACAAGAAGACCGGCGAGGGAAGGAAATTCCGGCCCAAATGGTTGGGCCCATCTGCAGAATCATGAAGGACTACGGAAATGGTGCATACCTCTTATGCACGCTAGAAGGTGAGGAGTTTGGCGAAGCAGTCAATTCTCTCCACCTCAAGCGTTTCTACGCGTAAGCGACTAACGCTACCTATATAACTATCTACATCGCATTTTCATATAAATTAGGATCATTTTGTCCACTTGTTCTTACACAAATTGTGATCGGGAATCTATTCTCAAAAACTTATTTCAAACTCGTGATGTTTACGGCATAAAGTTCTTTAATCATACTTCTCAGTCTTGATATCATCAATCAACTCGAAATCTTTTATCAAACAAAATCGACATGGCGAAGTCCCTAATGGTAACCATACCAAGATCTGCAAGTTTGTTCTCACTTTGGTTTCTTCTTAGGATAGGTGTCTTGCCTGTAGTGCATTACAGAAGCTTCATGGTGTCACATCATCCCATATGCACATCTCTTTGGAAATAAGAATATCTTGACATTTTACTCAAATAGACAAGTCAAGTGATTAAACGAAAATTTTATTTTACACATTTCCTTGCCCCACTGACCTTCGGTGATGAGCTTGCGTCTCTTACTAGTGACGTAGGGTTGGGAAAGGATGGAAATGCCCTTACTACTTTATGCCTTGCCCACGGTGATAAACCCATGTTTCTTACGGGTAGCATGGGGCAAAGTGTAGGGGTCCTCTAAACAAAGTAAATGTTAAAAGGTCATAAACAATCAATTCAAACTTTGAGTCAATAACGAATGAATCGGATGTTCAAAAATTCCAGAGAGTTAAAAATCCTAAAAACCCGATTTTGTCTACTATGTGGCCATCTACGGGTCTAAGTGCGGATAAACCAAAAGCAAGTTGCATCCAAAACTATGAAGTCATTCGGGTAGAATAAGCTTGTAGTTTTTATTTGGTTCCACCAAAGCTTAAATCTGTCTTTCATCACTATCACTTCACCATATTCCATAACTTGCGCCCTTCTTGGCTCTTGGTGATGAGCCCTCGCATCCTACTAGTTGCGTGGAGTTAGGAGTGGGGCAAGTTAATCTATTCATCATCATCTTGATTATTTTCATCACTTTGCCAAAACAAATCATGAGGTACCCAAATTGCTCACGAAACTAAGATTTAAGATCACAATATATCTAAAAATCATGTATCGGCATCATGAAACACAAAAAAGAAAGCAAACATTTGCATCATCATTTTCCATTGCATACATTCTAGAAAGCATATAATACATACATCATAGTATACAGAAGCGAGTTGGAAATAAAGAAAGTAGAATACAAATGACAAGTTTTGATCAAAAACCGCGCATATATATAAATAATCAAAGTTTATATCTGATGCCATCATGCACTAGGCATGGTCAAAACACTCAAAGAGCCCGTAATACACAAAAGAATCTAAATACAAATACGAGAAAGCCAAGTGGCCTCTCGGCCCTGCGCGATCCCGGCGAAGGTGCGCGCCCTCGCCTAGGACTCAGGCTCTGGCCCGCTCTGAATGGACGAGGCTCGGGGTCCAGGGGCGATCGTAGTCTCGCCATGAGAGCGGCTCCTCATAAGGCGCTCGGCTGTCCTATAGCTTTGCCAACTCTGTACGGAGAGTTGAACCATCTTGGCCACATGCCAAGCGGGAGCAAAGGCGTCGGTGTGCTGCTTGCATTTGCTTGAGGGCTCTCGGCATCCACGAGATAACTCCGCACGGGTCTTATCCATAGGGATCATCGAGAGAATCGCCTTGAGCCCTACGGATTAGATCCATGCCACTCATCAACAGTCTGCAAAGCAAAGAAAGAAAAATGAATTAGGAACTAGGCAAGAGGTTAAAGTGTACACAATACAAATATAAGGAGAGTTAACATTCAAAGACAAATCCTAAAACAAACAAGCATTGAAAGGAGGAGAGGATAACTTACTCGGATCACCAGGCCTCCAAGATGGGTCGCGGGGCCGGGACCCACTGCGAGATGCGCTGCCGGCGAGCTGCTCCTGTGGTTGGGGCGAACATGGCCCCAGCGGACTCATCATCTCCACCATGGCCTCGGGAGAGTGGCTCCTCAGATGCCACGGTCTCTCTCTCTGCACTCTCCTCCTCCCTCTCTGCCCGCAGAATGTCCTGAGTATCATGCCACTCAGGATCGCTCTCGTCCGTCTGCTCCTCTGACCCTCCCTCTGTGTGCTCCTCAGAATCGGAGTCAATATCTATGGGGTCGTCACTGCTATGAGCAGGACCTGCAGCAATCTGAAGTAATGGTGCCTGAGGCGCACCAGCTCTCCCTCTGGCCCGAACTATCCCCCTGGCTGTAATAGGAATGCCAGGGGTAACCACTGTCCAACCACGGCCTCTAGGCCCCCTCACAGCCTCTCGGGTGATCTATATAAACGAGGTCTTCTTGGAGGAAGCATAGCCGCGTATGGGAGGCCAAACTGCTGAGGAACCCTGCTGAAGGGATGTACCTCTACCCGTCCCACACGATCGATAAGCTGCCCTGTGATGGAGCAGGAGACCAATGTCGTGGTCTCCTCTCCCCATATACCGGCCATAAGGCAGTGCGGTGTAGCCTCCATGTGCTGCTTGTGGTAAGGGTGGCTCTTGGGGTGAGGTGCTCGAGCAGCGACATATCGACCATCGGGCTGCCCTCACCGCCCCGGGATCTGCCACCTCCACGCCTCTGCCATACGGAATGAAGCGCTCATACACCCAACTCATGACTAGAGTGGGGTGGCTCGAGGCTGTCCTGTGATCGGACCACCCTGTATAAGTCATGGTAGGTGGTCCCCAAAATATCCGCGCCCCAGGCGTATTTCCGGCCATGTCCCTCTATCTGTGCAATGATGGGGCCCCAACAGTATAATAAGGTGTCCCCTCCCTTGTCCCCGATGAGTCTCGAGGCAAGGATCCCCATAATAGCCTGTCGAAAGATAGGGATGGGCAAAGAAGGAATGGATCTGACTCGCACTCCCTTCTTCGGCCCCGTGGAAATAGCTGCATCTCCCATATAACCAGCCCACTGAGCTATCTGTGCCCTGGAACCAGCTGTCTCTAGTGTGAGTCTCCTCCCAATAATCGGGACCCCCAGGATGCGGTAAACATCCTCCAAAGTGATGGTCCACTCACCACGGACCCCTGGCAGTCGGAAGGTGTTCCGATCTGCATCCCAATATGAAAATAGGTCACAAAGAATGTGACTGGATGGAGCAACGTGGGGCACACGCGATATCGCAATATCTTGGGCCCTCTGCAATGTGTCCTCCTCATCTGCTGAGAGGGCATCCAATACCCAGGCAGCCAGAGTCGCACTCTCTCTCCGGCTCCATCTAATGTACTCCTCTTTTGCTGCATACGCCCAAAAACACACAGGAAGAGTAAGTTAGTATCTAAACAATATCAAGAGAAGCATAAAAACACGTCTGAAATGCTAAAAATGCAAGTACAAGCTTTCAAAATAGGTTCTTTTGCATTACATTTGAACCGCCGCCACTGAGCGGGGCGGTTTGTAACCGCCGCCTTAAAGGCGGCGGTCTCGTGACCGCCATACTGTACGGGCGGCGGTCGTCGTGTATAACCCGCCGCCACTGTCCGGGGCGGGTCGTCATGATCCGAAAACCCGCGCGGGTTTTAGGCTTAAAAAGCCCAAAAAATGCAAAAAATGACCATTTTTATCAAAAATGGGGCCTACCCAGTAGGCGCCCCCCCTAGATGGACCCTTTAAACCAAACATTTTCGAAAATAACCCCCATTGCAAAGAATTTAACATTTCAAATCGAAGGGGAAAAACACAAGATTGAAGAAAACCAACTTTGTGATCTCGCGGGGTGGCGTTCACACGTGGAGGCATGATCTCTATCTCACTGCGGACGTTTTGACTCTACTCGTGTGAGAAACCGTCACCGTGGGTCCCAGAGCTCGAAATCAACCAAATCGACTCGCGCAAATGAATAGGAAAATGGGCCCACTTTCATATATATAACGCCCCGATTCGTTTTAAAATATCTTTTCACGAGTTCGAACAGCAAGACGGAGGTAAGTTTCTATCCTCGCACAAATGGTACGTCCTCTTTCTCTATTATTTTAACGTTTATTTTCCAAATTATTGTATCTATCTGCATTTGAGTTCTCTTTTCATTTCGCAGGTAGCGGGAATTTTGGACGGCGACATTTCAACACACGGGCGTGTAAGGTATAACTTCTAACTTCCCATTTCGGGACGGCCATACTCGGACCCACCGTTTTACGCCTCTTCATGGCTAAAACGCTTCTCAGAGGGCGATATGTACGTACCCAAAATTGTAAGGTCTTGTGCTTTGCGGAACGATGTAATAAGTGCCCCAATGATGATACAGGCCTCTTCGCAAGGTGTTCGGGATCCAGAAAAGCTTTACAGATATGCGTTAACATCCCGCATACCCCGATTAGCCCCCGCGTGCTTTGTTTTCCCTATTTTTCCCTCTTTTCTTGGCTTTTTGGTCTTGATGTGAAACCGCCGCCGCCACGAAGAGCGGCGGTCTCGTGTTCACCGCCCTAAGGGCGGCGGTCCTATCCGCCCGCCACGAGCGGGCGGCGGTCTGTGCGCGTTTTCGAAACGCTCTTTTGGCGCGACCCGCGTGAAATATCACGACTCACTCACCATCTTTTCTTGCTTTTCTTGCCGACTTGAGCATGCATTAATGTTTTTGGTCCCCTGGAATAGTGTTTTTCTTTTGTTTAATGTTTAAGAGTTCAGTTTGGATTTGATTTTGGATGTTTGAATTCCTATAAATGCATGGTTTGTGCACATGCAAATGGCCCCTCATTCTTGTTTAGAAACTCATCACTTTCAGTAGTTCAGTCTTCTAGTTTGCTTAAGTTTGATAGCATAGTTCATTTCATACTTCATTAGTATTGTGTTGCAGCTGGTAAGCCACATATCCAACTTGTGCAAGTGCAGACATTATTTGGGCCACCATTTTCACTCCAACTTTCATGTTTTCAGTGCTATGTCCCTTTAGTTTGCTTAGGATTGGTAGTATAGTTTGTTGCAGGTTTGTTTTAGCTTTGTGTTGCTGTTGGTAAGCCACAGATCCAACTTGTGCAAACAGTATTATTGTTTTGGAGTAAAATAGTCTAGGCAGCCATTAAAGTTGCAGGTTTGCTCTTCATACTGAGACTAGTCTCGGGTTACGGGCGCTTTTTGTTGCATGATTCGCGGTGACCCCATAGGAATTGCATAGGCCAAGCTCATGTACTCTTGCGCTATCCCTCTCCTATCCGCATTCTATTATGCGCATTAGAAGGCTGTCCATCGATCCAAATATCTATTCTGTTGATGCAAGCATTCCATGCTTTTACGGATTCACGTGAGCACAAAGAACGAAGAGATCATACTGAGGGGACAAGAACACACACACCGTCGGATTCGCCACTGTTCTGCGAAATCCAGGTTCCATCTTTCAAAAGTTTTAGTTAGAATTTATCAAATAACGTAGTTAATCATTTTATTTCAGTTATTTCTATTCTCGATATTGCCAGGGAGGTTGTGGGGATTGATAGTTTCTGAGAAACTATGATTCATTCCTCACTTCTGAGGTAGGATCGAGAATCTTGCGAGATAGATTAGTTATTTCGTTGTTTAGAATAGATATACAAAATTGCCTGAGACAAATAGCTACTGATCGGCTATTTTGTTTGTTTTACGTTGTTAGTTTAGTTGTCGATTCTAAATATTTTAAATAGCTACTTTCTATAAATTGCGAGAAAATACAAAAAAGAAATTATATATGCTTTAGAAGTGCACTTAGATTTTACTTTATTATAGTTTGTTTCATTCTTGCTTTTGCATGACAATTACGGGACCTAGGGAGCCCGGGAATACATTTTCGAGCCAATTGTGCCCCACCCAATACCGTAGTGGCGATAAGCGATATTGACCAAAACCTTAGGATCTGACAAGTCTTCCAAACAACAACGACTTCCAGCGGATCGGGGCACGGTTGAGAGGGTTAAACATCGAAGGCGACCAAGCACATCTGTTTTGGTCAAATCAGCCAAACTACAGATTACCTAGAAAATACCCACATGGTTTGTAGAAGGGCTCGAAGAGAACAAACATTTGGGTGTGATCCTTTAGTTCCACGACCAAGCGGCTTTGAGACACCCTAGTAGATATAGATACCGACTTAAGAATCCAAGTTGCGATAACACACAGTAAGGTATTACGAGAAGATCGCACAAGCTGTTGGTTCTAAACATAGAAGCTGAAAAAAGCTTACGACTCTTTGGATCTTAGGAATCGAACTTGATCTCCCGTATGACCATAACGGGACCCAGCAACAACCAGTCTATGGTTGTGATCCACAGATCCACGGACCCTAACGAGTCCATAAGAGAATTAGACATAGACAACGGCCTACGTAAATTAGTATTTCGAGTCTACTCGATTCCACCTCTCATCATTCAACGATTATCCCTACTAGACCTGATAACCAACGAAACTAGAGAATTTTGGACTAGGCGAGAGAATCGTCCATAGAGTTGACTATATCCACCATATGACCCTATCGGGAGAAATACACGAAACCATCCGGGTCATTTTCCACGCATCCTGACCCATAGATCGAATCACGCGAGCTCGATATTGATTGGAGCCTTGACGTCATCCTCGGCGATCGATCTATCACACCGATCCAAGTTAGAAGGGCCTTCTTTGCTTTAGATTATGAAATACCATTAGTGCGTGTCGAAGACATTAGAAGCTGCCTAACTAGTTTGCTGCGCGCATTCTACCCACACCGGTTGTCTCGGCACGACCCTCGGGAGGTCGGAGTGCGCGAAAAGAGTTACTTGTTGATTCTCAAGCTATATGGGGGTGTTGACACATCTTCCATTACCCCTGAACCTCCTCTTGGTGTGGTTCCCTTCCAATCCGATTTCCAATACACGACAAATCGTCGCCGCCCTCACTTTCTTGACTTCATTGTGCTTGGAAAGGCTTTGGTTTTGGTCTTTATGAACAAGGCCGACATACGCTCATCCCCATCACCACACGCAAACATAATGATCGCGATGGTCTCGGTTTTCTGAAACACCTACACAGGGGGACACCTCGTGTCAATGTATTGAAGAAGACGATGTCACCCTACCAAACCATCATCACCCACTTTGCCATCATCACCCACGGAATCTATAGACCACTGAATCTATCCCTCCTAACTTTTTTTTCATAAATGCTATCTTCATAGGTCCTCTCACTTATCAGCGCGATAATGAGGACCCATCTTCTCTTCCCTTCAAAGTATCAGGACATGATCGAAGAGGATTCGCCTTCGATTAATGTTGTTGAGTGCGAGGATGACGACTCCATCCTCATTTACCTTGGGGGACGGACGACTCCTATCTTGGCAACGCGCCTTACCATCGAAACTCAAACCATGTTGAACGAGTCTACTATTGAAATCAACATCCACACGAAGGAATATCCTCACATTGTGAAGATCGGACAATCCCTTAACACATCGAGAACAAAGTGCCTTTACTACCTTCCTCCGTACCCGTAGCAACCAAGCTTTCGCTTGGTCCTACTGTGAACATGCCAGGAATTGATCCTACCATTGCCGTCCATAACATCACCTAAATCCCGATTCCAAACCAGTCAAACAAAAACCGAGAAAAATGCAATCCAGGCATTGCCCTCTTGGTCAAAGAAGAGCTTCAACGACTTCTTTCTGTTTCCTTCATCTTGCTATTGACTATCCTCAATGGATTTCTAACATCGTACCTGTCACTAAAGCGACGGGGGGACTTCGGATATGCACGGTTTTCGGGATCTTAACCTCGCTTGCCCTAAGGATGACTTTCCCCTCCCAAGTATTGATCAACTTGTTGATCTCACTGCGGGCCATGAAATGCTTTCTCTTATGGATGGCTTTTCGTGGATCTGATCAAATTTTGGTCGCACCATGCCGTCAACATAAGACCGCTTTCATAACTCCTTGGGAACCTTCATTATCGTGTCATGTCGTTTGGCCTTAAGAATCTTTGGTGCTACCTATCGGCGGGCTATGACCTACATTTTTCATGACATTATGCATACTATCCTTGAAGATTATGTCGACGATCTTCTTGGCAAGTCTAAACATCGCGGTGAACATCTCGATGTTTTAACCATTATTTTCGATCACTTTGTTGCAATATTGCATTCGTCTTGACCAAAGAAATGTGTCTTTGGTGTCCTTTGAGAAACTTCTTGGTTTTATCGTCTCTTGCGTGGCATTGAGGTCGATCCATCTAAAGTAAAAGCTATCCTAGAAATGCCTCCACCCAAAAACCTCAAACAATTGCGTAGTTTGCAAGGTAAACTTCAATCCATCCGGCGTTTCATCTCCCGACTCTCGGATCGATGTCACCCTTTTCATCACCTTCTTAAAAAAGACGTTGCCTTTGATGGGTGAGGAGTGTCACCAAGCCTTGAAGCTCTCAAAACTTATCTCTTACGACCACCGTGCTTATCCCACCCCGGGACGACCGCCCTTTCTACCTTTATCTTTCCTTGCTGACCATCTTATAGGAGCTATGCTCGCACATCGGGACTCGGCACGTCGAGAACAGGCCATTTATTATATAAGTCATACCCTCGTGGATTACGAGACTAGGTATACACATGTAGAAAAATTGTGCCTAGCCCTATCATTCGTAGCTACCAAACTCCGACATTACCTCCTGAATCACAAAACTTTTGTCATCACCAACACGGACCCCATTCATTATATGTACGCCAAACCACATCTAAACCAACGCATCGCTCGATGGCTCATGCTCCTCGCTGACCTCGACCTTGAGTTTATACAACAAAAGTCAATCAAAGGACAAACTCTTGCAGACCAACTTGCGGAGGCCCCTTTACCTGGGGAACAATTTACCAATTTTACATTCCCCGACGAACTCATCGCCACTCTTTCACTCGGGGAAGAGTCGTATCAAATGACCCTCTTCTTCGATGGATCTAAATGCCAGCGTGGCGGAGGAGCCGGCGTTGTTCTCATCCCTCTTGATGCTGAACCTATGCCTCTTTCATTCCTCGGCTTGATTTCCCTGCACTAATAATACAGTGGAATATGAGGCCCTTGTTCAGGTCTCCAGTTCTGATACACTTAGGTATCAAATCTATCAATATCTTTAGTGACTCTCGATTGGTAGTCAATCGAGTTATGGGCATCTACGATGTAAAAATGAGGAACTTCAGAAATACAAACACTACATTGGATTCACTTCTAGCCTTATTTACTCACTATTCTATCAAACTGTTCCCGCTCCACTAACAAATTTGCGAGATACTATGGCTTGCTTGGCCTCGCAAATTCACGCCGCACCAATTGACTACGAATTATTCGTCGTGGTCACAACTTTTACACCATCCTATTCAACCCCGGTAGTTTGTATGATAAATCGTAGTCTACTAATTTGCGGGATACACAGTACCACCAATTTCACGACTACCTTACAATCTCTATTCTCCCACGACCTTCTTAAGTAGCAATGACGTGCTTTTCTTAAAAGTGTTTCTCGTTATGTTGTCATGGGGGACTCCTCTATAAACGTGGCTTTGATGGCATCCTCCTTCACTATCTAACCGGCGCGAGAGGTCACCTATACCATCCAACAAGTCCATGATGGGATTTGTGGTGGACATTTTAGTGGCCTTGCCGTGGCTAAGCGAATCATTCGCCTAGGTTATTATTGGCCTACTCTCGATAACAATCTGCTACGAATATGTTAAGCGTTGTGTTATGTGTCGACAACATGCCAACCTTCAACATACTCCTAGCCATCCACTTTGCGGTCGCACGAGATCTTTGGCCTTTCTCCATGATGGGGTTTAGACCTTATTGGTGAGATTCACCCGACCTCTTCTGGCGTCACCGTTAGATAATCACAATGACGAATATTACACAAAATGGGTGGAGGCCATTCCACTCATTTCATCAAAAAAAGAAAAAAATTGTCGAATTCATTAACCATCACATTATCTTTCGTTTTGGTATTCCTAATCGCTTTAATAACGAGATAATGGTAAATCTTTTAAAAACAAGTTGTTCTGAAGACCTTTGTGACAACTTTGATATCAAACTTAGTTTCTCATCACCTTACTATCCACAGGCCAATGGTCAGGCTGAATCTTCTAATAAAACCCTAACCAAAATCCTCATGAAAGTTGTCAATGAATCCGGAAGAAATTGGCACGATCACATTCCCTATGCCCTTTGGGCTTATCGTACTAGCATTCGTACCTCTACTAACGCTACACCTTTTTCTTTGGTATATGGTACCGAGGCCGTCTTGCCTCTCGAAATACAAATACCCTCCCTCAGAATATCCCTTCAGGATATTCTCACCAACGATGATTTCCGCCAAGAACGGTTAGCCCAATTGGAGCTTCTTGACGAACGTCGTCTTACAGCTCTTGATCACCTCCAAATCTATCAAAAATGCATCAAGCGTGCTTATGATAAGTGACTTCATAAGCGTACCTTTAAGGTTGGTGATCTTGTCCTCAAAGAGAATCAACATGTCACCAAACTAGAAAAGAGCAAACGTGAAAAATTTTCTCCCAATTAGATTGGGCCTTATATAATCACTCACACCTATGGATCGGGCACTTATCGTTTAGCTTCACTTAACAATGAAACTTTGAGCACAGAACCCCTAATGCCTTGCATCTTCGACCATTCTCTTGTTGAATCTAGTGTTATATCACTTCTTATCTACCTACTTTGCTCGTCCCTTGAGCTCATTTACACTACATACACTTTGTTTTCTATATCTCAAAATAAAATCAAAATCACTTCTCACCTCCCTTGATGATACCTTCCCTTTTTAGTCTAGTACATGATTTCAAAGTATTAAAATAAGCCGTATTCTTATGGGATTTTATTGAGTCAAAATTCCTACTAAACTAGATGCTTCACGCGAAAAGAACATCTAGTCATCTAAATTAAATATAGATTGCTCCACTTGAAGGACAGCTATATGCCGAACTATTCTTCTTTAACTATAAATGATGCTCCCCAGAAGGACAGCTATGCACTAAAATCATATCTCTTTCTATAAATAGAAGTGCTCCCCAAGGACAGCTATACAGTCGACCTTTTCTCGAAGCTTCTCGCGTGGATCGACTTTGCAAAGACCTCAAGAATAGTACAATCAATATCCCTTGTAGACTTCCCGCATCGATCGGTCTATATTCGAGTCAAATAAAGCCTCATTCAAAAGAACCTTTTGGGTCGTGGACTTGTCTATTTAGGGTAGGTTCTCTTTCGTCAGAACACTCACTTTGTAACAAGTTCTCTGTACCTCATTATATCATCCACCTCACCTCACCATTTGTTTCAACTCAAGGGACGTAACGTACACCTGATATATTGTGATCATACAACTCTTTTCACCTATTGACTTCTTGTCTATGCACGGTACCTAGGGCTTCAAGCTCGTTCTACGTTGTGTGGTTTGTTTAGCTCTTTTCACCTACAGAGCACTTTTTCCGCTTTGCCTCGCATCTAGGATTGTGTGTTGATCTTAATCAGGACACGCTTCCCTACTACTTGGGTATGCTAACTTTTGCTTCACCTATACCTACACCAACAACATTATCCTACCAACACCAACAACATTACCCTACCAACATCAAATTTTTACCAAACGACAAATTGCCTAACCACAACCAAATTGCCTAAATTCACCTCTCCCTGGTCCTAAGGGAGAACTACATCGATCTGAGGCCCCTCCTTGCTTTGTGCAATGGGCTATGTAGGCGACACTTCGGAGACATGGGGTAAATATTTTTGTGTATTTCTATTTAATCACATTCCTCTTTATCCTTTAAAAAAAAAAAACCACCAAAAATCACAACGTAAACATTCTTATTATTATAACTCAAATCAACATACATATCTCGTTTTATTTAGATGTTAAGCAAATACATCTTCTCTATCATCAACATGCGGGTCGATGCGACGCTTATTTATTCTTATACCTTGCTAACATTTATTTAGACCCTCACGCCTCATCCCAGAACTAGGTGATGATCGTGATCGTCGACCCTCTCGCCAGAGCCTCTCGTCCTCAAAGGTACCACACGGATATTGGTACCGCCCGCTTGATCTGCCAATCTCTCTGTAATATATGAATACGCCCTCTCACGTGGAGGACTCCAGGCCTCTAGTCTCGCTTTCGCTCGTGACTCATGACCGCTAACAATCCTCTTGTCTCATTCACTGCGTTTGGAGTTTCACTGAACCAAACTATTTGCTGGCCGATCCCTCTCTTGAAACACGGCCTTTTGAAACATGGTCTTTTCTTCATTTTTTTACCAAATTTTTGTCGCGCCCAGCCTCTTTTCCTGCATCACAACACCATTATCCATATTTGTCTATCCACCACACATATCATTACAATTTCGTTAACATCATCTATTTTACAAAAACAAACAAGTCATCAACTAAGGATACCACAACAAAACAAAAAACTATCTATCTATACAACATTTGGATCCAACTCATCAGATACATATATCACAATGTCACAAAACCAGCCCACAACATGCAACATTTCATCATATAACATGTCATCCTTATATACGTGCAAAAACAAAAACATCAACATCATCCATATATCAACATGTCAACTAAACTCATCCTACATTCTATATCACAAACCATCGACAAAATACTTAAACACATTTTTGAACACTGCATGTGGATCAAAACATCATCTCTATATATATATACAAATTTTCAAATATACTGATGTGCCTGCGGCGGGGCCTCAATGATCTCATCATATAACTAAGCCGGCACGTAGGCGCGATAACTATCCAAAATCTCGACTCCGCTCGCAGGCCGGTCCCTCATATCAAAAAAATACTCGGCTCGCAGACCGGTATCAAATATACAACCCATACTCGACTCGCAGGCCGGTATATAATGAATAAATGAATCCATACATGAATAAATGTAGGCACGCAGGCCTCTATCAACACAACCGGTTCGCAGACCGGTGCCCATGCCTATATCAAGAACAATACGAGGATCCCTCGGCTCTCCCCACCGCCCTCGGCACCTCTCCCTGGCTTGGTCCCTGTGGCGCCTCTCGCCTCCTGCCTGTAATGGACACGCCGGCTGTGGCTGCACCTCCACGAGATCTCTGGCTGTGAGAGGTCTCTGCTCTACATGAGCTGCATAAGGTGATACTTCAACTCCGGTACCATCAACAATATCTGATAGTATCGGGCCTCGCTCTAACCTCCATATAGCACCCTCGAGCCACTTTGAAGGAGGGCTAGGGCCATCCTGGCACCTAATACTAATACCCCACTGTGCTGTCTTTGGTGATGTTCGTGGTGTGCATTGCAACTCGTTGTGATAATATCTGTACGCACTGCCTGGTGTGGTACACATCTTTCTGGGCTTTGCTGTGATGGTGCCGATACTGTGCTTTGCTTCTTATACTACTTGCTTCAGCTATCACAATCGCACTTTGTGGGCTGCGCCGCTCTTTGGTGGTGGTCCCATTGTGCACTGCGACCTGCATACAGCTGGGCTAGCTGCCTTTACGTAGGACACCTATTTGTGCACCAATGCGTGACCAATCGTCCTGTAATAGCTGCACTTTGACCCACGAAGCTGATCTCTCTCTGCTGATCCACAGCATTTTGCCAGAGTGCGGGCATGCGGCTACTTGCTCGCCAGCTTCTCTCGCCTCAAGCCTCCCACCACACCACATGCTCTGTACACCCAAGATCATCTATCTTTGTGTCATCTGGCTGGCCTCTCAAAGAACTCCAATGCTGGATCCAAGGGCTATGGTGCGGGGTAGTGGGGCCTCTACATCATCCCTCCCTCTGTCTTGAGGGAAGGGAGGTGGCTCGTCTGCCGCAGCCCCATCTGCTGCGTGCCCTCTCTAGGGGTATCCTCTCGTACTCTCACGGCCTCCGTCCTGCTATCCGGAATGTGTCTTTGGATCGACGCAATGTGTTATGTGGGCTCCTCAGGTGAGGGTGATGACCTCTGTAAGGTCTCCATACAATATCTACCATTTATCTGTCAGGCCCTCTAATAAATGCCTGTAGTAGGCAACGTTTTCCCATTGCACCTTTGCTCGTGGCTGCCTTGCCCGACTCCCAACCACCTCTCAAAGCCGTGTCTGTATATAACCTGTGGCCACAGGCTTTTGGGGCAGCCCTCTTTGCTTGGCGATGCATATGATGTGCTCATATGCCCAACAGTCAAGTAAAAATGTCGAATGCAGATATCCGAATCACCTCATCCGTGATAACCCCCAGAGCTCTCTGTATAAGCTGCTGCGGATATCTTGGTGCCCAAGCATAACAGGTGTGCTCCTCCACCATCTCATGAAGCACCCCCATCAATGCCCGTGGAAAGCGGCCTCCCTCTGAGTCCGGGAGGGCGAAGCAGGTGATCCCAATCATCATCAGCCATGCCCGGTAGGTGTCTCGTGTCGATGCGCATGGTACATGTCACCATACCCAATCTTTAGTTGTGATAGGTAAATAGCATGGCTGCATCTCCAAAAACCTGTAATATGCTTTGTCCATGGCAGTCTCTGAATCTACCTGGAAGACTGCCTCTCCCTCGATAGGTAGTCGAAGGATGCGATACACATCCTCCAACGTGATAGTCATCTCCCCAGTCGGGAGATGGAACACATTGGTCGCCGGATCCCATCTCTCGATGAGGGCGACCATCAGGCTGTGATCTCTCTCTATCGCTCTATACCTCTGGACTCCACCGAGTCCCACCTCGCGCATGATCACCCAATGAGCCACAGATATGTGTGGCCGCATCCGCACCAACAGCGGGGGCATCCTATCCCACATCGTCAACTGCTGACGTGCCTGCAAAACCAACCCACATCCTTAGACCTACTTTTTATCACAACATCTACTTTACCCTCTAAACCCCCTTTTATCCCCCCGACCACACCCCGACTCTCTACCACCCAACCCCAAAACAAAACAAACCCAACCCAACCCACACTCACCCAAAACCCAACCCCAACCCACCCACTCACCCATAACCGACCCGGTCCCCTCCCACCGACGCGGATCAACGATCAGCCGGCATCGGTCACTTTGAAAAATTTACCGCGTCGACACTCGACGTGACTACCCCTTTCTTCTTTTTCCCTATTTCTACCTCTCTACCCACCCAAACACCCTAAAAACCTACCCACCCTGCCGCCTTGGCCTATTTCACCTATCTACCCTCTCCCTTTTTCAAATCATTTCCATTTATTCATTATTTTCTACAAAACATTATATTCCTACCCAAATCCCAAAACCAACATAATGCAATAAAATGCACAAAATGAGGAGTTTCGAACTTACCCGTACGACGACACGTCGTCGTGGTGGGATAGGTGGTGGTGGTCCAGACCCCTCCTGCTCCCCGCTGTGCCATAGCTCCAATTCTGATCTGCTGGGTCCCCGGCCAATCAACTGCTGCCTCCTCCTCACTCGGGCCCGCAAACAACTCACTCCTCCACCAAAATAGCTCCACCTCACTCAATAAACCTCCAATCTCAACTCTCCACGTCAGACAAGTCAATTTGGTTTTCAAAATAACAAAGTGACAATGACAAGCCGTATTTTTTTTTTTTATAGGTTTTTCGCCTGCATAACCGATATCGGTTTCATTTTTGCCACTGATGAACCGGTATCGGTCCCTTGACCGATATCGGTCATGTAGAATCGACATCGGTTTTTTTGCCAACTTTCCCCCAATATTTTTTGCCCCTATTTACCATTTGCCCCTTTTTAACCACATATCGCCTATATCCACCTTTGCTGAACACCATTTGTTTACCCATTTGGCCCGACCAAGGCCTCACCCTAACCATTTGGCTGGACCAAGGCCTCAACCTACCTATTTGGCCCGACCCAGGCCTCACCTAACCATTTGGCCCGACCCAAGGCCTCACCCTAACCATTTGGCCCGACCCAAGGCCTCAACCTACCTATCCGGCCCCACCCAGGCCTCGCCTAACCATTTGGCCCGACCCAGGCCTCGGCCTACTGTTGGCCCGACCAAGGCCTCACCCCTAACCATTTGGCCCGACCTAAGGCCTCAACCCCACCTATCCGGCCCCACCCAAGGCCTCAACCTCCCCATTTGGCCCGACCCAGGGCCTCGACCTATCTGTTGGCCCGACCAGGGCCTTAACCTACTGTCCTAGGCCCGACCCATTTGGCCCGACCCAAGGCCTCAACCTACTGTTGGCCCGACCCAGGCCTCACCTAACCATTTGGCCTTGACCCAAGGCCTCAACCTACCTATCCGGCCCTACCCGAGGCCTCGCCTAACAATGATTGGCCCGACCAGAGGCCTCACTCTACCCTTATGGCTTTGATCCATGCCACAACCCAACAACTTGGCCCGACCCAGGACGTATCACTTGATACCATACCCACAATCAACGTTTTATTTTATCCATCCATCATGTACCTTTTGTTCAATTGAGCTCACTGTTCATGTTTTAGCATGATTAGGGTCCTTGACTTGATCTGTCGACCAACTTTGCCTGACCTGAGACCGTGACGTTTATCTCAACCAAACCAACCATTTAGTACTCAACCGAACATGCCTAAACGTTCCTATACCTTACCATTATATACCTTGGAGCTACTTCCTATGCCTTGGATACCGGATTATATCACCCTTGTTTGGATAAACTATCGACCTTTGCACATACATTGTTGGTTTGCTCGTCAAATCATGTACCCTATTAAATACTTATTGCATTTCAACATGTGTCCTTCCTTGGACCTACCCCACCACCTTACCATCCTCTACAACATTCACCCTTTATCAACCCTATCCTGATTTCCCGTTCACTCAATCTATGATAGATTTGAGGGGGATTACCTATATCCTAACGGGAGAAACCACTTCATATTATTGTCCAGTGCGACTTTACAAAACAAGCTACCGCACGATAATAAGGGCTAATGTAGACACCAAATTAGTGTCTTACGACCCCTTGTGACCGCATCTCATCTCATGCAATATAACCTCATCACCTAAACCTTACACAATTATTTATTAATTGCCTTCTAATTGATAAATCCACATCACCCTACCTACCACCTCACTTTGCCACTTCATCATGACTAGCCCTAACCCTAAAACTAACCTAATTAAGACCCATAACTTGGTCCACACCTACACCCATAACTAATGACCCTTTCTCGCACCCACAACCGACCTTCTAGTCTAATTGGCCGAGCCCGCAGCCCGATCTCTCGGGAGAAAAGTAGGGAGGTGGGCTATTTACTAAAAATAGCCTACTTTTTCCTTACCGATGCCGGGTTCTGCTCGACCGCCCGTTGATTACGCAACCACCATCGGTTCCCTGTAAATGGGCTCCCCAAACCAAAACAACGGATCGGAATTTCATTTTGGGATCAGTCGAAGGATTTCTGGATCAACAGAGAGCATTGGGAGCGAGAAACAGAGTCCAGATCTTCACTTGACCGAGCAGAGATGAGTGGAAATACCAGAAGTGTTTACAGCAAAGGAGATCAGCTTGCATCTTGGTCAAAACCAGTAAGTCACATCTTACATGTCCTCTGTTATAACAATTCTTATGCTTCTTGAATCTCAGTCCTCCTAAATCCGTTTCGAATCCACTACCCAACGTGCCATTGCATCTAAACCTGTCATTCTTTTACCCCTCATCATCTCATTTCCTAATATCATCCATAAACCAGACCTTACAAACACCATAACTACCAAGAAGATCCTAGAACCCACGGTATCGGTTATCATTAACGGCATCGGTTCCTCGATCAAAACTAGAAAACCGGTCTTTCCCCTACCGATTCAACAAAACAACTTAATTGATATCTTACGAGTCTTTTGTGTTAATTCATATTAGCGAGGAACCGACCACCTTGAAAGGAAGTTTTATATTTCTGGGCCCAAGCAGTTCCTCATTTATTGTCTAATTAAAATCTTGTGGTCTTGTGTTCTTATTTGCGGGTAGTCCTTCCAAGACAAAAAGGAGTTCTTCGCGGTCGGCTGATCTTTCTCTACGGTGCAGCGCACACCATCTCGACATTCTACGAGGTATTCCTCCTAGCCCCTAACCTTATCTCTGCTTCTAAAAGGAGCGAAACATTTCCGAGTGAAACACCCTAGTCTCTCCACACCACTCACAATTATCCCTCCACTCTACTCTCGATTCTCCATCGAAATCACTCTTCTTCCACACCCATTTCACCCTACACACCCCCATTCCACAATACACCTCTCCCACTTTGCACACCCCTCTTAATTCTCCCTCCATATATCTCCCTCTAACTCTAAACCCCCCTTCTCCCTCCACACCCCTCCCAATTCTCCCTCCATATATCTCCCTCCTCTCCCTCTAAACCCCCTTCTCCCTTCACACCCCTCCCACTTCTCCCTCTTCTCCATCCAAATCACTCTTCTTCCACACCCATTGCACCCTACACACCCATTCCTACATCCACCTCTCCCACTGCACCCTCTATATCTCTCCCTCCACACTCCCTCCTTCCACACCTCTCCCTCCACACCCTCCCAATTCTCCCTCCATATATCTCCCTCTAACTCTAAACCCCCCTTCTCCCTCCACACCCCTCCCAATTCTCCCTCCATATATCTCCCTCCACCCCCTCTTAATTCTCCGCCATATATCTCCCTCCTCTCCTCTAAACCCCCTTCCTCCCTCCACACCCTTCACGCTTCTCCATCCACTCCCTCCCTCTCCTCCATCCAAATAACTCTTCTTCCACACCTATTGCACCCTACACACCCATTCCTACATCCACCTCTCCCACTGCACCCTCTATATCTCCCTCCACACCCCTCCTTCCACACCTCTCTCTCTCCATCAAATAACCCCTCACTACACACCTCCCAATTATCCCTCCACTCCCCTCCCTCTTCTCTGTCGAAATCACTCTTCTTCTTCCACACCCCTTGCACCCTACACACCCCATTCCTCCATCCACCTCTCCCACTGCACCCTCTATATCTCTCCCTCTTCTCCTCCACCTCTCCCCCCCATCCAAACCCCACACTCAGGAACCCTCCCAATTTCCCTCCATATATCTCCCTCTAACTCTAAACCCCACTTCTCCCTCCACACCCCTCCCAATTCTCCCTCTCACGTATATCTCCCTACCCCTCTTCTCCCTTCACACCCCTCCAACTTCTCCCTCCACTCTCCTCCCTCTTCTCCATCCAAATCACTCTTTTTCCACACCCATTCCTCCATCCATGTCTCCCCACTTGCACTGCACCCTTTATGTCTCTCCCTCAACACTCCCTTCCCTCTTCTCTGTCAAAATCAGTCTAACTCACCCTCTCCTTCCACACCTCTCCCCTCCATCCAAACCCCCCTCACTCCACACCCCTCCCAATTATCCCTCCACTCCCCTCCCTCTTCTCCGTTGAAATCACTCTTCTTCTTCCACACCCCTTGCACCCTACACACCCCATTCCTCCATCCACCTCTCCCACTACACCCTTTATATCTCTCCCTCTTCCCCCTCCACACTCCTCCATCCAACCACTCACTCAACACACCCCTCCATCCAGACCCTCTATATCTCTCCATCACTCCCTCCACTCTTCCCTTCCACACAACTCCCCTCCACACCCTCCCAATTCTCCCTCCATATATATCCCTCTAACTCTAAACCCTCCTCCCTCCACACCCCCTCCATCCAAACCGCCCTCACTTCACACCCCTCCACTCCCCTCCCTCTTCTCCATCAAAATCACTCTTCTTCTTCCACACAGCATGCACCCCTCTGACCCCCATTCCTCCATCCACCTCTCCCACTGCACCCTCTATATCTCTCCCTCTTCTCCCTCCACACTCCCTCCTTCCACACCTCTCCCCTCCATCTAAACCCTCACTCCACACCCCTCCTAATTCTCCCTCCATATATCTCCCTCTAACTCTAAACCCCCCTTCTCCCTCCATATATCTCCCTCCTCTCCCTCTAAACCCCTCCATCCAAACCCTCTATATCTCTCCATCACTCCCTCCACTCTTTCCTTCCACACACTCCCTCCACACCCCCTCCCAATTCTCCCTCCATATATATCCCTCTAACTCTAAACCCTCCTCCCTCCATCCCTCCATCAAACCGCCCTCACTTCACACCCCTCCACTCCCCTCCCTCTTCTCCGTCGAAATCAATCTTCTTCTTCCACACCCCTTGCACCTACACACCCCATTCCTCCATCCACCTCTCCCACTACACCCTCTATATCTCTCCCTCTTCTCCCTCCACACTCCCTCCTCCTACAACCCTCTCCCCTCCATCCAATCCCTTACTCCACACCCCTCCTAATTCTCCCTCCATATATCTCCCTCTAACTCTAAACCCCCCTTCTCCCTCCATATATCTCCCTCCTCTCCCTCTAACCCCCCTTCTCCCTTCACACCCCTTCCTCCCTCCACACCCCTCCCACTTCTCCCTCCACTCCCCTCCCTCCTCCAAATCACTCTTCTTCCACACCCATTGCACCCTACACACCCATTCCTACATCCACCTCTCCCAATGCACCCTCCACACTCCCTCCCTTCCACACCCTCCCAATTCTCCCTCCACACCCCATTCCTCCATCCACCTCTCCCACTGCACCCTCTATATCTCTCCCTCTTCTCCCTCCACACTCCCTCCTTCTACACCTCTCTCCTCCATCCAAACTGACTCCACACCCCTCCTAATTCTCCCTCCTATATCTCCCTCTAACACTAAACCCCATACTTCTGCCTCCATATATCTCCCTCCTCTCCCTCTAAACCCCCCTTCTCCCTCCACACCCTCCACTTCTCCCTCCTCCATCCAAATCACTCTTCTTCCACACCTATCATTGACCCTACACACCCAATCTTACATCGATCTCTCCCAATGCACCCTCTATATCTCTCCCTCCACTCCATCCTTCCACACCTCTCCCTCATACCCCTCCCAATTCTCCTCCATATATCTCCCTCTAACTTTAACCCCATTCTCCCTCCATCCAAATCACTCTTCTTCCACACCCATTGCACCCTACACACCCATTCCTACATCCACCCCTTCCTCCCCTTCACACCCTCCACTTCTCCTCCACTCCCCTCCCTCCTCCATCCAAATCACTCTTCTTCCATGCCCATTGCTCCTAAACACCCAATCTTACATCGACCTCTCCCAATGCACCCTCTATATCTCTCCCTCCACACTCCCTCCTTCCACACCCATTGCACCCTACACACCCATTCCTACATCCACCTCTCCCACTCTGAACCTCTATATCTCTCCCTCACGCACTCGTCCTTCCACACCCTCCCCCAATTATCCCTCCACTCCCCTCCCTCTTCTCAAGTCGAAATCACTCTACTTCTTCCATTCCTCCGTCCACCTCTCCCCACGACACCTCTATATCTCTCCCTCCATTTATCTCTCTCTAGCTCTAAACCCCCTTCTCCCTCCACACCCTCCCAATTCTCCATCGATATATCTCTCATGTAATAACATTATGTATTAAATTACTATATTAATATTAATTAGTATTATTAAATATTATATAATATTTAATATTTTATAAAATCATTAATATTATATTTTAAATGTATTTTATATTAACTTAATATTAATATACGAATAAATATATTTTATTAATATACATATAATAGTTCAATATAATACATACTATATATATATATAGATATATACATTATATTTATATATATATATATATATATATATATATATATATATATATATTTAATATTATTGGAATATATAAAATTGATTACTTTATTATAATATTAATATACTTTATTATATCTATATACGTATTTAATTATAATCTTATGTTATATTATAGTTAATATCTTATTAATATTTGATATATTAACATTATTTATAATTTCTAACACCACTACCCAATTTAATTATATTTTATTTATTAATAAATTAAATATAATATAATTTTATTGAATAATAGCACGCACACATTCATATATAAGATCACATTTTAATAATGTACTATATATACTATTTCATGCATTTACTAGGTATTAATAACATTATATTATATATAATAGCGCGCGCACACACATATCTATAACACTAGAATATTTTTAAATAATGACGACCATAATCTATTTTATTATTTGATCATGTGATATCTTGTATACTAGTATATTTTAATATTATATATTATAATTATAACGTATATTAATATATATGTATATCATCTTATTTATTATATTATTATATACATTATTATATTTATATATATAATATTATTAGAATATATAGAATAATATTTAGCATCTTATAATATCATTGATAATATTATTATATTAACTTATTATTAATATAAGAAAAATATATTTTTATTAATATACATATAATAATTTAATCTAATACACACTTTTATTATATATTTACGGACAATATATTACATTGCATATATATATATCATTGTATAATATTATTACACGCTATGTTATTACATATTTACCCACTATAATTATATTGTAACATATAAAATAAGTTACTATATTAATATTAATTAGTAGTATTAAATATTATATAATATTTAATATTTTATAAAATCATTGACAATTATATTTTAAATGTATTTTATATTAACTTAATATTAATATACATATAATAGTTTAATATAATACACACGATTTTATTTATCTATATATATATTTTACAAGACTAATAATTTATATTTATAATCTCATATTAACATTCAAATTTTATATTAATTTAAAAATATATATTATATTAACAAAATATAATTTATAAAATTATAATAAATTAACATAAAAAATATATTTCCCCTTTTATCATCTTCCTTTCTCACCACCTAACTTTTCCTCAAATCTTGGTTCTTTCAGCTCTAATTTTCATTTTGAATGTACTATCATAATTCACATTAATTTTTACTTAACCATACAAATAAAAATGTATATTAATGGGTATGTGACAACTTTATATAAAAAAATAGATTAAAAAAACTGCAAATAAGAATAAATAATTTTAAAAATTGAAAAACAGAACACAAACCTCAAGGATGTCCATGGCCATTGGCCATCCTCGAGGGTTTTGGAGGGCCTTATCAGCCTCCCTCAAAATAATATTTTATTAATTTAAAATTATGGTAGTCTTGTTTACAATAAATACAATGATTCCGTGCTACTTCAGAGTACGGAAAGCTAACAAAAACAAAAAAACAAATTTGACCATTAAATCCTTTAATCCTTTCATCACGCCAAAAACAGGTATTGTGACCATTAAATCCTTGAATCCTTTCATCACGCCAAGTGCCAATTTGCCATCCTTTAAAAATGCTGCCTGCACCCCACCATTATAGTTAAATGCCAAAAGAGAATAGAAAACTATAAAACAGCCAAACCTTTCAAGGAAAATTAATTGACTTGTGGATTATAGATTTTTAATTTTATTTATTTGCAGCGTTTGCTACACTTATGTCTAGAAACTGGTTATGTACTTAAACATGCTGAAATTTATGTCAAACATTTAACATCCGTCTGGTCTTACCACCCCTGACACAACAGGGTTTTAAACATATATACAAAAGTCCCTTTTTATACCATGAAGTAAAACTGATATACGGAGAAATTTGTGCTCAAAAGCTTATTAGCACACGAGTTATACAACCCAATGATTCAAATCCTACACCTGACCCTTCATATTCTCTCATTTTGAGGTACTCGTCAAAAATAACACTATGATGCCTAAAGTACAACATTAACGACAAAATGACCTATGATGACAACAAAATGTTCATAAAACCCAACAGTAATTCGCACAGCATAAAAAAACAAATGCTCAAACAAAGTTGTCCTTTCAGCCTCACAATGCATGCCATTAAAGAGGCAATTATATATGACACGGACTGCAACACACTTCAGTAAAAACTTCTTGATTTTCTGCCAAAATCATGCTTTAATTAAAGATGTCAATAAAACTTATCCTTCACAAGCAAATATATTCTTAGAAATCCATGTGGATAAAAATGTCATTTTTTTAAAATTTGGAGTGTGACTGAACTCTGAAAAAACATGAGAGTGCAGGGGCAAATCCTGAATTTGAAAATGAAATCAATGTATCTCACAGCAAGAAAACAATCAATGTGATACAAAACAATTTGCTATAATAGTAAACAGTGCATTTGAAACTTGCAATGTGAGATCTCTGGTCTCCACTAGAAAGCTGATGAATTTCAGGGGTTGTCAGTTGAGAAGAGCCAATATACCATAACTCAGTTTATGGTGTATCATACACTCACTCCAGTAGACACTCTTTCTCACTTTTTCCATTTTCAGTATTTCCTATCTTCCAAACATGATTTCAGTGTGTAATTTTGTGAAAAGAAAATTGCAATTATCCTAAAATAAACATTTGGTAAAAATTTGATCATTTTTTACGGAAAAAAATAAGTCAAATTATGTAATTTTTATGCTATCAGGTAAATTAATGTAAGTATGCAATAATTCAAACATTAAATTAATAAATACCAAGGAGTAACAGGGTAAACCTGAACAATGGCGGGCTCTGCAAACATTATTAAGGCCATTGGTTGGTTAAATCGCTAAAGCTTTCTGCCTATGTAGAACACTAGCAATCTTTTCTTCAAATCTGCAAATATAATTTCAACACAGTGGTTAATCAGAAAGTAAACAGAGGTTACAACAACAAAGGACAGATCACAAAGAATATATGCAGTCAGCATTCTGTAGAATTGTGTATCCAGATAGAAAGTACCTAAATCAACCGTCCCCCAAAAAGGAGCTTTCTACATTAGCATTACTTAAAATGAAGAGTAAGTTTATTCAGTGAACTGTGACATTCCGTATAAAATAAAACTAGAACCCTGAAAACTTTGCACCAAGGCATAAATAACCCTTTAGGAAAAAGTTGTTACCCTCATATCAAGAACATTTCCATTTTTGAAGTACATTTAGACTAAAACAACAGAGTTTCAAGTCGCAAAAGTTATATATCATCTAGATTTTGTAGAATTGTGTACTCATGTATAATACCTGAAGGAACCCTCGCAAAACACAAAGGAATTCCTCACATCAGCAGTAAGAAGCAATAAAAAGTTTACGATCTGACAAAAAAAAAGTTTAAGCAAACAGTTTCTTTATATTCTGTGAAAAAACGTTTACGATCTGACAAATAAAGAGGAAGTAAGAAGCAATAAAAATTCAATTCGTGAAAGCCTCTTCTGGATTGATCCTGATTTTGATATGTTTTAAGGAAGGCTGCCCATTGTCATTGCTCTGTTTTAAGATGATGTCAATATTTTATAATCCTAAGAGATCATTTGTTTGATAAGTTAGTTTTATCTAACTACAAGTAACTAGACTAAAAATATTTCTGCTAATATTATGTGCCCAAACTAAATTCTGGCTGTCTGAGGATATAAGTGATGGGAGTTTCTTGTTGCCGTGCATGTGTTAGCCACTACCACCTTACCATGATAATCTTATCTTCGCTTCCTGTGTACATAGTAGTAATTAGTTGCAAAACACACAAAGGTGAACTATAGAGCCTATGAAATTAAAGACACAGACGGAATACTTACCAGCAGATGATGCATCCATGACCGCTTCATTTGCTCTGCTTTGACCTGATGTGCTACCTCGAAGAAGAAGAAAAAACCACACATATACACAGCCATAAACCAGAAAAAAAACAATAAAAGAGTTTACAAAAAACTTGAACAAACAAAGAGAAACGGACAACTCGAAGAATAAAAACAGCACGGCCGTGCTACCAAAAACTCCAAACAATAAAAAACATGAAACAAAATGAAATTGCAGATCGCCGAACACAAGACGAAGAAAAAATATGCAAAAAGGAGGAGGGCATGAAAATACAGATTCACGGAGGGATTTATAGTTTTTCTCATCAACGGCTCCTTGCTTCAACGGATCAATACTCATCCATTCCAGTTTTTATCATCAACGGCTCCTTCCCTCAACGGATCAATCGTCATCCTCATCCATTCCAGTTTTTCCTTTTAATTAATTTTGTTGCTGTTCCAACTTTTTCTTGTAGAGAATCTTCCAGATACCTACACGAATTTGATTACCTGCTATTTCCTGTAAAAAAATATCTATTTTTGTTTTAGCTGGGCGTAGGTACCTAAGTATTTTGACGGGGGTTTGAATGGGGCAGAGTAATAATAAAGTATTTGGCGTACAAGTTGAAAGCATTAGTGGAGCGCAGTCGTAATAAGTATGAGGAGGCGGCGCGCTATGAGAAAGCACTTTATGAAGATATTCATGATGGCGTATCGCAAATCCCCAATCATAGGTATTCTCAAATATTTTATAAAAATGTGTGCAACAGGGCACGTACGAAGATATTCATGATGGCGTACATATAATTCGTGATTCGACGGAGCTCCTTTAATAAATTCATTCTGCTTTTTGACTCGTAAACCGAGGGGCTTCATGACCCTTTTTTTGTTCGAAAACCGTGCCAACGGCTGCTTGCCTTGCCCTGCACTCCAGTCTCCCATCCCATGTTTCCTATTTTGCAAAGGTGTTTAGATTGGAAAGTCCACGTTGATAAGTATGTTTTGCCAGCAATGTTGCACTTTCCTAAGTCATATTTTCTTGTGCAAAATTCGATGCTTACAAATAAAATATTAGTATTATTAGGTTTAACAAATATTTAAAATTGTTGTTTCTGGCTACAATCGCATTAAATATTTTTTTTCGTAGAGCGAGAGAGAAATAGAGAAAGAGAGAGTTTTTTTCATGTTCTTTTTAACAAGAACACATTCTCATTTCACCACTTATATCATACGAAATATCTTTTTTAGCATTTTTTTACCTCTTACATATGCTAATATCACCGCCTATATTGAAGGAGGGAGAGAGAGAGAGAGAGAGAATGCCTTGGCACTAGTGTTAATTGAAGGTTTTTGCCACACATTATTTGTTGCCACCACGAACAAATATGAGAGATATGGGAGAAACAAATATAGAATTTTGTAGGCAAACCAAATGCACATCCACGAGGGTTAGACGAGACATTCCCAAGCACCACGATTTTCTAGTTATCACTTGTTAAAGTTTCACAACTTTTTCCTCTCATGGCGCTTAAGAAACATCGACGGACAGACGTATCCCTGAAGGAATGATACTTTTTTGCAGCAAAAAGACACCATCGAAAGTGTCTAACAACTCACTAGGACGTGTGACAACCATCATTCTGGTGCTACAATGTGGCTATATTGTATTTTTTTAAACAATATTTTATCTCTAACACTGATGTTAATTAAATATTATTTCCACGTTTCATTCACTTTCACCATGGAAAAATAGGTGAAATATGGGAGAAACTAAGTTAGGGTTTTGTAAGGGGACTAGATGTGCATTCGTAGGATTAGACGAGATATTTCCAAGCACTACAGTTTGCTAGTTATCACTCGTCAAAGTTTGAAAACTTTTTTCTCTTAGGGCGTTTAAGAGACATCGACAGAATGATGTATCCTGAATGGACCAAAACAGTTTGATAGCGAAATAACACCACCAATGATGTATAACAACCAACTTGTACATGTGTGAACCATCGGTTCAGTACCATAAGGTTCCTATATTGTATTAATTTTTTAAAAATAATTTTTATGTCTAACACTGATGGTAAATGAAGTTTTTACAACGTTACATTTATTGTCATCATGAACAAACCAGTGAGATACGAGATAAAATGAGATATGCCTTTGTAGGTGGATTAGATGTGTAGCCATAGGTTCATATGACATATTCCCAAGTGTCATTGTTTTCTAGTTATCATTTGTCAAATGTTGACAACTTTTGGTTATCATGGCGTTTAAGAGACATCAATGGACATGTAACACACCAAAATACCAACACAAGGACAACACGGTGAAATACAGGATAATTTTTTTGACTTGCTTGACACATAACATGGCGCAACATGTCGTCACCAGGATACAACTAACACTTGTGAACAACTTAATACAAGGATGGCCCTAAAGGCGCACGAAAAAGCGTTCACACCTTTCAGGACAATTTACTATTCACTTGCGAAAGGACATGGCAAAGACCAACCACATGACACACTTACAGTAGGGCAAGCCACGGTAAGAAAAATGATTGGAGGTTATTTATTTTGATAAGACACCCTTTAGCTCATGACTTAAGCTTTCGAAGGATTCATATATGATTCGCACAAATTCATCTTACCAACCGAGTTAATTTCTTATACACTGCTGTAGAGAGTTAAGCTTAAAATCTTCACTTTACGACAATAGAATTGCTTAGTTCCATTAATTTAATCAAGGAATAATTAAATTCCACAAGGCTATCTTGTCCATACTTACTCGCTACTAGACTTGTTCATTACCTTATCTACAACAAGAATTCGTGTTCAACCAAAATCAAGAGGAACTTACAAAGTATCACCGGGAAAGAGATAAGGAGATTAGGTCGAGTTAAATTTCTCTTTAAGACGTCATTAGTTATTACTAAGGTTTAATTGGAGCTTGGGGTTTATACGTAATTTTTAACGCTTTTACTTAGGTTTAGGCTGAAAGAGTTTATCAAAAGGATACTACTTACTTTCAAATAGGTTGAGAGATAAATTGTGTGGTTTCAAATTTTCTTCTCTTGCTTGTTAAATCTTATTAGAAACTAACCATTGTTTTCCTTTAAGCTTGTTTTAAGCGTTCACCAAAGAGTAATGTTTACTAGTTCGATTAGGGATAACACGTTATATGAAATCACTTTACAGGATAGTCTCACTCTTGATTACTTACGGTATTGTTTGTTTTCGAGTGGATCTCCTCTACAACATGATTTATTTGAATAAAACTTTTGGGTAACTTCGTAAGGAAAAGCCACCCCAATAAAAACTTACATATAACCCATCAATACAAAGTCTTAGAAGGATTTAATATAACACCTAATTCTCAAGGTCAAAGTTTTACAATGTTTATGCCAAAGGAAAGGATTGAATAACATTTTTTCACTAAGAAGAGTTCTGACAAATTACAAAAAGGACAAAACTACTACTCACGTAAATCTCCGAACAATTCCAGGCAAGAGGTCATATAAACTCTCTTTACAAGCAATGCTACACAATTTACAATGCATTGGACATTTTTACAAGGAACTTCATAATGGTACAGATGAAACTTTTACACTCTTTTCTTCTAGTCTACTCGCATAATCCATCTGCACAAATATTAACTAGAGTCAGTTCGCTAGAACTGAGCATGTTAAGTCTATGCATTGAAATAATAAGCTAACATTTAACAATAGACATGAAAGGAATGTTCTACTTCATGAAAGGATCAAAGCACAAACCACTAATCTACTTTTCACACGAGGTAAGGATCTACACCAGCCAACAATGAGGAAGTCAAACATTCCAGCAAGCAGTATATCACAAAACAAAGAAACAATCCAA
The DNA here is from genome assembly GCA_018340775.1 of Taxus wallichiana var. yunnanensis. Lineage (NCBI taxonomy): Eukaryota > Viridiplantae > Streptophyta > Pinopsida > Cupressales > Taxaceae > Taxus > Taxus wallichiana. Next base: position 1,036,607,494 of record CM031242.1, read on the forward strand.
GAACTCGTGGGATAGGAACGAAAGGTCAATAGTATAGAGAATTTTGATCATGCAACCGTATGGATTACGTGACTTAAATCTAATATTCAAACCATCCATCTTAAAAGGAAAAACTTGAGAGTCAAAGACATACTAGTTACGATCAAGACGCGAAACAAAACATAGTTACCCAGTCCTTCCAGGAGGATGTTTCATAGCAATAAAGGGATACGTGACCCCGAAGGAAACATTCCATCGTTACAATCTAAACAAGAGGTCTACCGCCTCTTCCTTATAAGGTCTTTTAAAAGTAATAAATGTTAACAACTAGGATTCTCTCTAATTTCTTTGGTTTGCAACTAGGATTCTCTCTTCCTAGAACTTTCTATTGCTAAAGGTTGTATCCTGAATCCCATTGATCTACTTTCGGGCATTGAGGACAATAATGAAATTTCCTTCTTTCCTTCCTAATGTCGATACCAGAATAGATTATTGAAGAAACCACAAGCCGCAAGCCTTATTAGGAAACGAGTAATAAACAAAATAGCTCACAAGTAAGCTACACTCTAGGTAGGCAAGCATGACAACTTTTAAATGGAAAGCCTAAACAAACTTCATCCGTAATCTTCATAAATAGCATACATACTATTATCCAAGACAATATAGAACTATGTGTAAAATGTTGTACAATATCAATTCATTCCAGCAGGACTCTCGCTTACGCAACAAATTACATTCAATAGAAAGGTAATCAAGGAGTAGTGTTACAACTAATAAAACAAGAGCCACTCTAGCTAAGGACCCAGATTTCCATATTTTTGATATTCCTTATCAATGATGATAAAACACCGCAAAAGAAATATACATGCATTTGTGTTTTATCCAGCGGTAAGTCTACATTCAGTAGATCTGAAAGGTGATAACTATCTTGTCAGGCACAAGCAAGGGAACAAGCCAAAGAGGAAAGAAGCATTCGAGTGGGGCAGAAGTACTAATGAAGGCAACCCCCTAAGGGAGCAAAAAGCAAGAAGTATCTACTATCGAGCAGAAATCAGACCCAAGCATTTATGAGCTTTTATTGATTTGATATCGCTTAGGGTAGCCATAACCAAGCATTTTGAAAGGTAACATTTTTCTCTCTTCTTTGTTTTCTCTCTTTTTTTTTTTTTTGATAGCTTCCATGTTTCATAAGAATGTCCCTTTCCCATTTCAGATGGTTTGATCCAAAACAAACAAAAGCAAGTAAAACATTGTTCTCAGCCATATAATTACAACAGAGTAAAGATAACAACAATTTTCCCCTATGCAAACCAATCATGAAAGGAACATCGATTCAGGAGAAGGAACAGAAAAAAACCAATGCACTCAAGGACAATCAATAAAATCAAACACAATATTCCATCTTAAGGCGTCATTTCGGTAGGAGATCATTTATTTCATGAAGTTGAAAAGGACAAAAAATATTTCGGGGCTAGTCTTAACATGCCTGGTTTAGAACGCCATCTCCATATGTAAAAGATTTTCTCAAAGCCGTTGCTTGCCCTTAACCCAAAGTGCTCTGCGAGCTCGTGCTAGCGCCACATTCACGCGGAAAAATAGCTCAAACCAACCCCATGATTTGAAGCTCGGGCAGAGACATCTTGATTACACCACGCTCCTGGCTCTGGTAGGCATCTACCGTGATGATCAATAAACCTTTTCCTTCATTAGATTGAGGACAGCATCAAACACTCGGTGCAAACATTTCAGCTGCAGCCTGTAAGGTGTGATTAGTCCAACATAAAACTTTATGCCTGCCAACTTGGTGACTCGTTGAAGGAGCTCACATACTAGCAAATCAAAAGGTGCTTCATAAATACTCTGATATGAAACAGATCCGCCCCTATGAGATTCTCTTCCATGAGTTACATCCTACAACAAGTAAGATCTCAATAGAGACTCTTTGCAAATAAATTTCATCAGTTCTGCTGGTAACACCCTCACTGTCCAAGGTCAATTTTGAAGAACAACTCAGTACAAGATCTGGATCTGAAAGAAAATATCCTGCTACCTTCATCTCCCAAGACATTTTCTCCAACATTGCATAGATCTCCTGTGCCCGCGGGTGTGATCTGTCTCCTTGAAGGAGAATCCCAAATTTGAGGGTGTAAACGATGCTGAACAGATAACAACAAGGTTGGACCACCTGCTTGTTGGAGCGCTCAAGCAGGCCTACTCTTGCATGCATACTCCGCCTAGCTAATTATTGTTGTAGGCGATTCTTTGTGGATCCCAACAAGAACACACCATACGGTACCCTAATGAACGTGGAGGTAACACGCCTACTTCCCTATCTTGCGGCTTATTGTAACCACTATATCAAACCCACTTAGAAGCAACATAAGCTTTGTCACACCAATAAGAAAGACATTGGCTGCGCACTGGTGGAAGTGACTTTCAAAAAAAAAAGGTAAGACAACTCAACTAAAACTTTATCTCATTCTCCTACTACAGCTGCGAGATTTTGCAACAGCTGATCATGGCTGTGGTCGCGTGCAACCAGAACAGTAGGATCAACACCAACGGCTCCCTAGGATCACCCTGCAGCAGCTGTCGCACTTACTCACTCTGAACCTCACGAGCAGGGAGGAAGGAACAGGCGGCTCATTCCATCGCTCGACTCCATCCCAGAAAATGATGCTACTCACAATAATGTAGAGGGAACCCTTTACTACAACATTATACACTGTCTCGCCTAAACCGACTCCCAGCGCCATTCTTCAGCATCGCATAAAATGACTTCGATGTAACACACAAAAATATACAGAAGAGACGACAATACATACAAAGACAAAAGCGACAGACAGACGCATGGCCATGCTTGTCACGAGACATCAAAGCTAAACAAAGCGAAGGCATTCATAAAAAGGGAGGCGGAAAGGCGGTGCATGGAGATGAGACCCTCCAAAAGCCACAGCCGAAAATCAAAATAAACAAAGACAGAACGTAAACCAAACCTCCTTGTTCACGCAGCCACAACATTTCAAACGGAGCAGGTAGCACAGGGCGCAAGGAAATTGCAAGTCAACGGAATTAAAGGAGGTGGGGCGGCTGGCAGAGGTAAGGCCAGTGGGGGATGGCCACGTGCCAGGTCTAGAAGGCAGGAAAAGGGGGGGGGGGACAGTAGGTCCTCATGTGATCATAGAGAATTCATGTCCGATATACACATACAAATAAAAGGTGAAAAAAGGAGTCTTCTTAGTATCAAAGACATGGAAAGTAATTATTCATTGCATCTTCATAGCGCATTAGTTCACGTACACGGCAATGGAAATCACTTTGGTGGGTTTTCTATGGTAAAGCTTGATAACTATATAGCCACCGCTCCTGCCATAATTGACACAGATGCGTGGCCTAAAACATTGAGGTTAAATGAATGTAATCATGAAAGAGACTCATTACAAAAACTTTATGTCGGAATCTCTAACATTCCTGATGTAATTATGAACAACAAAAACGGAACAATTCAGTCATGAATCAAAGCATAGTTGATATTCATTTAATGGTAAAGCTTTTTGGTTTGTATTTTTACACAAGGTGACACATGAGAGATGTGGCTTTTCTCAAGTTAATGAATTACATAATTTTGTATGTAGGTTGCAGAGGAGATGTTTCATCTGGTGGTTTGTCGGGGCACACGAGAAAGATAGCTCAGGAAAATGATCAGATATATGAGGATTACATTTGAGAATCTGAAGCGAAATCACGTGGACATTCCAAAAGTAATGTCAATAGATGCTATCACAATTTTAGTGGGGCAATGGATAACATGCATTCTATCGTAAGTGTGAACAGGGAAGATAAGAGTTATGTGGATAGGAAAAAAATATAGAATTATATGAAAGAGGTTTAACTCCAAAATAAAAATTATGACTCTTTTAGAGATAGTATATGTGAAGGTGGTTCAAAAGGAAAGAATCTGGAATCAAGACCTAATTTTAACACATGATGTAGCTTAATAGGGGTTCAGACTAATGAAACTAACGTCTGAATTCATCAACCCTTGTCGATGGGTTAAAGTCCTTGGCTCGACAATGAACAGAGCGAGGATGGAAATGGCTTCAAGGAAAGTTACTAGCCCAATCAACCTTCGAAAAGGGTTTACCACAAATGGGGCATTACGGGACATGTGTAGCCTAGAAGGACCGGGATGGTTTAGTAGTGGAACAACACCACTTATAGCACAAAACAGCCCACCTAGACATGTGGGAATTAAAATTTTGGTGACAAGAGGTACCCATTGCAAAATATCATCGTGGATGCCCTAGCACTGGCGTTTATTGAAATTTTTTGCCACATTTCATTCACTACCACCATGCACAAATGGGTGAGATATGGATGAAACTGGTATAGGATTTTGTAGGAAGACAAGTCATTGGTGGGTTTCGCCATTGGTCACCTTGGTCAGGAATACTCAATCATCTCCTCTTCATCATGTTTGCTTTGAGTGTCGTGTTTGTCATTGTCGTTCTTTGGCCCTTCTTTGCCGCGTACACTTGTTTCCTTTTTGTTGTAATCCTGGCCTTTATTTATGCGTGGAGGAAGAGCACTTACCACTCATCCTTCTTTTAGGCTAGGCGTGTTGGTCCTTCCTTTGGTTTGAATGCCAAGTGGGGGGGGCAGTTGGCCACCAGTCTTTTCCAGCGACCCTTCAACCACTTCAGACCTGTCATCTTTTATGGCCTGCTCTACTTTCTTTGACTTCCTGATGCCTTTGTCTGCCACACTTCCTCCTTCATTGATTAAAATTTTGATTTGCAAATCTAACACGTCTTTTGCTACCTGCTCTCTCTGACCTGTTCTGGCCGCGTGAGCAGGGAGGAGTGTTTTGTTGGTTTTTGAGATGAATTGCTACAGTGTGTTCTAGATAGTGGATTCATTGATGGTGAAATGAAGGTCTATCGCCCTGATGTTGCGAGGGTGGGTGTGGGTTCTCAAAATCATGCTGCACAGGCAGTATCAGTGAAGTGTAACACCCGAACGGGAAGAGTGACAGAGGCGGTGCTCGACAATCTCTCTCTCTCGGGAAAATCGGGAGGTGTCTCACAAGGCTGCATTCTCTTCGCACATTGTCTCTCGCAAGAAACAATTTTTCTAGAGAAATCAGCCCCGATCTGGCACGGATTGAAAGCCTGAAGATTCTGAATTTGAACCACAATGCCCTTTCTGGCACAATTCCTGCCCGTTTCTTTCAACAATGCTCCACCGCTCTCAGAGTCGTTTCCCTGGCTTACAATACACTGCAAGGTACTGTTCCCGACACCGTAAGTTCATGCATCAGTTTAACGGCTTTGAACTTGTCTGGCAATTATTTGTCTGGCTCTCTGCCTCCAAAGATATGGTCTTTGACAAATCTGAGATCACTCGACCTGTCTCACAATGCCTTCGTTGGGATTGTTCCTGAGGGCGTTGGGGGTCTCACCAGTCTCAGAGAGATACATCTCAGTTCCAATAATTTGTCTGGTCCAATACCATCTGATTTAGGAGACTCCGCCCTTTTAAAAAATGTGGCACTAGCACGAGCTCGCAGAGCACTTTGGGTTAAGGGCAAAGCAGCTGCATTGAAGCAATCTAGTGACTGGTCAGCCTTAATTGAGGATGCTAAGTCTAGGGAATAACAATACAGCAAAAGTAGAAGCTGGATCAATAGTTGCAATATTTGGTCTTGGTACAGTCGGACTCGCGGTTGCAGAGGGTGCTAAAACAGCGGGTGCTTCACGTGTTATTGGCATTGACATTGATTCTAAGAAATTTGAAAACTGCTAAGGATTTTGGAGTCACAGAGTTTGTTAATCCTAAAGATCATGATAAACCCATTCAGCAGGTGCTTGTTGATATGACCGATGGAGGTGTTGACTACAACTTTGAGTGTATTGGAAATGTTAGTATAATGCGAGCTGCTCTAGAGTGCTGTCATAAGGGTTGGGGGACGTCTGTTATTGTTGGTGTTGCAGCCTCGGACAAGGAGATTTCTACCCGACCTTTTCAGCTGGTTACAGGCCGTGTATGGAAAGGAACTGCTTTTGGTGGCTTCAAAAGTCACTCTCAAGTACCATGGCTTGTTGAAAATACATGAATAAGGAGATCAAAGTTGACGAGTGCATTACACACAATTTGACACTAGACCAAATCAATGATGCATTTCATCTGATGCATGGTGGGAATTGCTTGCGAGTTGTACTGAAGATGAATGCCACTTCAGGAAATCTTTAATTGCATTGAATTCTATGTCAATAGGTGAAGCCATAGGTGCTACATATTTATTATATATTTGAGGTAAGGTAAATATGACTTGGGAATTTTGTTGTTTTGGAATGGGTTGTTGAGGAGGCATAGGAAGTTGAAACAAATTTGAGTAACTTGGGTAAATCCATCTCCTCCCTTGTGTGTGACATCCTTGTGGTTCTTCTTTGATCATCTTCCACCTTGTGTAGATCACTTGTGTTTGTGGTAGCACGTATAGGGTATGTGAGTTGGTTGTCGAATCCCACAAGAAGTAGAAGCTCAAGGAAAGCAATAGTTGAGCACAAGTGCATGGAGTCACTTCGAATACAACAATGCTCGTGAACTATTTGACAAAAATCCTCTTCAATTGCATGGTCTCGCGGATCGTGAATGTGGACCGCTTAGAACTGGTGCACCCGGATTCCAGTACCTACAGTTCTTATGCTGACCCATGCGAGTCTGTACGACTGTTGAAGCTGGAGAAACAGGAAGATATTTCTACACCTTTCTCTTTATTATTTTATTTAAAATTATTGTGAAATCGAACCACTTTTCCTTGCATTGATTTGTCAGTTGGATGTCATGATGGGAGATTTCCCTTTTCTGCTTGTTTCTTCTTGTTTTAGCTTTTATCGTTGACAGTATGTGGGTCGAAAGGATGCGTGTGCCCTCTCCTCTGAATGTTATGTTTCTCTTACTCGAATGATAGACCTTCGTCTGTTTGTTTATGTATTAATTCTTCTCTGCGATTGAGTTGCAAGTTATTATGTTGATCAAACTAGTATTTTCGATATCATGGAAGTAAGTTTACGATAACTATGAAGCTCCTCCCTAGCACCCAAGTTGTCTTTTGACGTTTTTTGTTAGCTCCTTCACAAGTCCCTTTGATAACCTTTTGGCATCGAGAAAGAAAGGTTGTAGGATTGTGTGAGCAATGCGTGGGCTAGCCAGCTTAGAGTTTTGGTATTAAAACTGGTAGAATGAAAAGGTTTGTGTGCAATGTGTTTTTCCGTCTCGCGTGTTTAGACTCTTATACTATCTTTCATCTTGTTTCTAGGCTTTTAAGGCCATCCTCAAGAAGTACCTTGACCATCCCTATCAACTTGAACCATAACTAGCTTTTCGGATCAACTAAGCTGGAGGTTTCATTGTGCGAATCTAGTACCTCGTTGACACTAGAATAGTTTGGTCTAATCCCCCTCTCAGAATTATTGCTGATGGCGCTCTTCTATTTTCCTAACTTGCATTATTTTCTCCCTTGTAATGTTAACGCTATTAATTAATATTGGTCGGTTTTTATGCACGTAATTACCGTAATAGTTTGTGATGGAAATTTCCTTAAATGTGATTAATCTTCGGAAAAACTCAGCTTTCATTTGATAGTCTTATGGATTCATAGCGGAAGGTTTTGTTTTGATAATGTCACTTAGAAATTATGTTTGTATCTTTGTGTGACGGTTGACTGTGTTACCAAGGTTTGCCTTAAAATATGGTTGTTTTGGGATATGGGTAATTTATTTTAAATTAACCAAACATTAGTATTGTAGTGGAGGTTTGCAAATCTTTAGTGTTATAAAATTTGTTGATGACATTATTGTATACTCTTGTTGGACGGAACCCCCTTCTTCTCTCGCGTGTTTGCTACTAGCCTGTAAGACTTTGACCCTTCCTGGATGATTGGTAAATCTCTTTGTAGTTAATGGTCAAAACTAGTATACTTTGCCTTCGCTTCGAAACTTATGTTGTGTGTATACTCTATTTGATTTCCGGTTTGAAACTCATTTATACATGGCTTTTTGTGTTAATTTCTGAAACCCGTGTTTCCCCTTTCTTGGGCCGATCAACTCTTGTTCTTTTAGAAATATATTATTTTAGCCTATGCGTTGGTACCTTTGATAAAATTCTAGATGGTTGGTCTATTTATATCAAATCTCAATCTTGTAATTATTGTTTAATTACTTACTTGATGGGAATTCTGTTTTTGCTAGATTGTTTGTTTTCTCCTTATAGGGCCAAGGGCCATTCTCTTACGATTGCTATACTTTCGTTGTTATTACTCCTAACTGAAGTACAAGGTCTTCTCCTTCTTTGATTGGCATGATGAAGACTTTATTATAACTTGATGTGTTAATAGTGTTTAGAGGTTTGAACCAATTCTTGTAATAAAGTGCTTCCTTTTCATGATATTGTTAGATAATAGTTATGGTGGTTTTGTGTAGCCTTATCTTGCTCAGTTCTCGTGAACTGACTCTTGTAGAAAATTTGCTGCAGATGGATTTTGCGTGTAGATGAGGGATAGATTTGTAGACTTTTGTCATCAACCTCAGTTGAGAAGATCCTTTGCTCGAAACCTTTTTATGTTGTTCAACTATTGTTAACGTCCAGTGGAAAGTTTAAAAGAGGATTAATGTCTTAGTATAAAGTATTGTGGACTTTGTCATCTGAACTTTGGAAACCTTGTATTGTTTGACCATCATTGAAATTATAAGAAAATTTGGTTATTGTTGTTGAGTGACTTTGTTGGAGTATCAGTATTTTAAGAATTGATGTAATCTTGTTTTGTTCTTGTAAATGAGTGTTGCTTCAACCTTGCCTTGAGAATAAATTTTGAGTTAAACCTTGACATGACTTAGTAATAAAGTGTCATAAGTAAACTAACATGGGATTGTTTAATACTTCTGGAAGTTAAATTAAAAGTTGTATTCAAATAAAGTAACGTAGGGGTCACCAACTTGAGAGCAAGAAATTCTTTAAGTAAACAAGGGCAAGACTATCATTGCAAGTAAACTTTATAACATGATAACCCTAGCTCCTCTAGTGAACATTATTCCTTTTATGGTGAAATTTGTAAAATGACCCTAAGGTGAAATGAACTGTTAGTTGTTTGAAGATGATAAGATTTAATAAGCCAGAGAAAACAAATTGGAGACCTCACCATCTTTCTCACCGCCATTTGGAAAGTAAATTTTTACTCCTTGTTAATACTTTTAGCGAAGCCTAAGTAAAGTTGTTGATAATTCTGGTTAAGAGCCCTAGCTTCAATTAAATACTGGAAATAACTAATGAGGTCCTAAAGATGTTTCATCTCGACCTTCTCCCTCTAACCCTTTTCAAGGCACCTTGTATCTCTTCTCTTAAGTGTGTTGAACTTAAAACCATGTTGTCTTGTGGGCAAGAACAAATCTTAGTAGCGTTAGTGGTGAGTAGATGGCCTTGTGGAATTTAAATACTCCTTTTTCTTGATAAACGAATTAAGCAAATAAATGTCATAATAGAGAAGATTTAAAGATAATTACTCAGTGTCAAAGGAATAAACTTAACTTGGTAAGATGAATTGTACGAATCATATCTTGAGCCTCCTTGAAAACGTAAGCTAAGAATTGCAAGATGTCCTTTTAAAATAAATAACCCTCAAGAATATCTCATTGTGGTTGGCCCTAACTGTAAGTGTGTTCTGTGATTGGACTTCTATGTTGTCTTGTCAAAAAGAAAAGTAAATTGTCCTTGATAGGTGTGAACGTTTCCGTGCTGCCTTTATGGCCATCCTTGTATCAAGTTGTTCACAGTGTTAGTTGTATCCTTGGTGACGACATGTTGCGTCATGTTATGTGTCAAGCAAGTCAAAAAAAAAAAAATTATCCTGTATTTCACTGTGTTGTTCGTGTGTGGATTTTTGGGTCGTTACACTTGGTATCAGAGCATAGGTTCATGCTCTCGAACCTATGGGCCGGATTGGTGTTGTATGATGATGTTACATGGTGGTGGTGGTGTTACATGATGATACTGCATGATGATGATGATGTTGCATGATGGTGGTAGATATTGGAAGAGTAATGTGCTTTAAACGTGATGTGATTATTGTCGTAATTGTGATATTGTGAATGCACGTGATGTGTATGTCACCTTGTGCGTGTTTGTGATCATGTTGATATGTTGGGGATGGGAGTATTCTCTCTCCTTCTTGTGGATTCTATGAAGAGTTCACGTGTGAATTACTGTTTGTGATGTGTGAAAAGAATTATAATGTGGATGACATAGTGTTGGAGCATTGTGACATATTGTGATATGTAGGTGTATCAATGTGTTGTATGACTAGATTGATGTTAAAAGAAATGAGTTGTATCATGATGTTTTTACCATGTTTTGAAGAAATGTGTGTACCACCTTGTTATGTAGTAATGGATGTTATGTTGAGATGTACTATGTTCATCGTATGTATGACTGTGCAAATATGTAATGCTTCATGTTGTGATTTTGGGGTCATACGGTGAGTGTATGAACCCTATCGTATGGTGATTGCACTTTGGGTGCAGAAAGTGGTAAAGTGATGTGTTACACTCAGTGAATGTATGATTGTGATCTACCCTGTATACGTACCATATGTAGGATGTTATGGTAGTTATGTGTGTGCCACCATTATGTTAGTGATGTTGTTGTATGTTATGTTGTGAACCTTACGCTAACCGACCCTGAGGGAAATCGGTAGAAGTGTATGTTGAGAGTGAGGAATGGTGTACCATGGGTCAATAACTCGAGCCAAAACTCGGTTTAGTAGATAACATGTGATTCTTTCCTCTCTCCCTATGTGGTTGTATGTATGCAACCTAAGTGCAACTATGACTATGTTTAGCCTTGTCGAAGTGGTGGCGGGATGATTCAGATGGAGGTGATGACAGTTGTATTATTGATATGTATTTTGCGAGCTGAGGCTCGATGTTCCGAGTGCTAGCAACTCGTTGAGTACCCCTTTGGTGGCTAGATAAGGCCACACAATTATCGTAATGTGACATTATTATAAGTTGATTTTATTCGTAAATTGAGCTTTTTACTTTATTTTGTAAGGACCAGCAACTTTTCTTGATTGCCATGCTTTACAATTTTGGGCATTTCCTTGGTTTGTGGCACTAACATGGGGATTTTGATACTAACTATGGCTATTTGGCCATTTATTTTGCTTGATTTTGGGTCTTCTTTTAAATTTGGAATTTTTACCACCTTGCCCAAGGCTTGTACTTTGCCACTTGGCACTTTGATTGGATTGTTGTGCTGGTTCTATTGTCGTGATGTGTGGAATAGGGTCATAGGATGCACCATGGATTGGTTGGACCTATGGACCCGCTTCGTTGTATGGGGGTACGCCCCAAGGAGTTACATATAACTAGCGGGTTGTTGAACCACGCGTTATTATGTCACTTGGGTTAGGAGTGTTCGAACTCTATGTGTCTTGGACCATAGGGTCAACCGGCCTCCTTGAGGGAGGCATAAGAGTTTGAGGGAGGCATAAGAGACTTGAGGGAGGCATAAGACTTGAGGGAGGCATAAGAGACTTGAGGGAGGCATAAGAGACTTGAGGGAGGCATAAGAGTTTGAGGGAGGCATAAGAGTTTGAGGGAGGCATAAGAGTTTGAGGGAGGCATAAGAGACTTGAGGGAGGCATAAGAGTTTGAGGGAGGCTATGATATTTATGTATGGTTGATGTTTGGGATATATGTTGAGTTATTGTGATGTTTGGTAGTGGTATTTTGATGTATTTGTTACTCATGTCCAGATGGATATGTGTTGTGATGTTGTGGATATGTCATTGATTCCCTTGTGGACACTATGTACCTGTAGCATGGTTTGGTGTTATGTGAATTTTTCATTGATGCAAATTGAGGAAATGTCTGGTGGATTGTAGTACTCTTTTGTTTGAGTATTTTGTATGTCAGTCATTGATGTGTGACGAGTACTATGTTATGTGGACTGTGCCTATTCTATTCCATATTTGAGTAACCTTTTGTGGTGTAATACAATCTTGAAGTATATACTTGTGTGCTTGTGAATCTGTAGTGTCTTGTGAACCGATAGGGTGTTGTGTTAGCAGTTCATGTTGGGCACCCACAATAAAGAATAAACCAAAACTCTTCAATGATGAAATTTTAAAAGAAATTAAACTAAGAATAATGCTAATGGAAAGAGACTAATGAAATGATGAACAAGAAAGAACTGCCAATCTTCACAGAACATTGAAAGTTAAAATTTCTACCAAATGTTCCTAAGGCTACCCTGTGGCCGTGCTTTAATCAACTAAAATTTTAAACCATAGGTGTACTTTCTCTTTACCTATTCTTGGTTGCGTACCATTTCTTTTCCTCTATGTTATGTCGCATCGAGGACGATGCTTTCTTAAGGGGAGGAGAATGTAATGCCCCTATTCTACGTTGCACCTGTCTCATCCTTTACCGCTCGAGTGCTAAGCATGGAGCGTCATCCTTTTATCATTGGTGGGTTTCGCCTTGTCACGGGGAATACTCAATCATCTCCCTCTTCATCATGTTTCTTTGGTGTGGTGTTGTTGTTTGTTCATTTTATTAACCTTGATTTATCAAATCTACACTTGTTTCCTTTTTGTTGTAATCCTAACCTTTATTTATGCGTGAGAAAGAGCACTTACCACTCATCCTTCTTTTAGGCTAGGCGTGTTGGTCCTTCCTTTGGTTTGAATGCCAAGTGGGGGGCGATTGGCCACCCAGTCTTTTCCAGCGACCCTTGAAACACTTTGAGAACTGTCATGTTTTTATGGCCTCGCTCTACTTTCTTTGACTTCCGATGCCTTTGTCTCCGCACTTCCTCCTTCATTGATTAAAATTTTGATTTGCAAATCTAACGCTTTTTGCTTTCTCTTTCTCTGACTTTGTGCGGCGCGTGAAGTAGGAGGAGTGTTTTGTTGGTTTTTGAGATGAATTGCTACGAGCGTGTTCTTGGATAGTGGATTCATTGATGGTGAAATGAAGGTCTATCAGCCCCTGATGTTGCCATGAGGGTGGGTGTGGGTTCTCAAAATCGTTTTTGCCATGAGCGTGCTTCAGGTGAAGGTGTGTAACACCCGAATGGGAAGAGTGACAGAGGCGGTGCTCGGTTCGATATCTCTCTCTCTCCTTCGGGAGGTGTCTCATTAAGGACAAGATTCTCTTCGCACATTGTCTCTCGCAAGAAACAATTTTTTTTGAGAAATCAGCCCCTCTCTCGGACAATTGATTGAAAATTTGCACGAAGATTCTAATTTGAAAACAATGCCCTTTCATGGAAGGCACAATTCTGCCCGTTTCTTTCAACAATGCTCCACCGCTTCTCGAAGTCATTTCCTTGGCTTACAATACATGCAAACTTCTTCTGTTCGAGTCACTAAGTTCATGCATCGGGTTTAACGGCTTTCAACTTGTCTTCAAATTATTTAAATGCTGCTCTCTCTGCCTCCAAAGATATGGTCTTTGAGGAATGGAGATCACTCGACTTTGTCTCACAATGCCTTCGTTGGGATTGTTCTGAGGGCGTTGGGGGTCTCACCGATCTCGAGAGAGATACATCTTAGTTCTAATTTTCATGGTCCAATACCATCTGATTTAGGAGACTCCGCCCTTTTAAAAAATGTGGCACTAGCACGAGCTGCATGAGCACTTTGGGTTAAGGGGAAAGCACAAGCTGCATTGAAGAATCTAGTACTTGGTTAATTGAGGATGCTAAGTCTAGGGAATAATACAAAAAAAAGTAGAAGCTGGATCAATAGTTCAATATTTGGTCTTGAAATGCACGTCGGACTCGTGGTTGCAGAGGGTGCTAAAACAGCGGGTGCTTCACGTGTTATTGGCATTGACATTGATTCTAAGAAATTTGAAACTGCTAAGGATTTTGGAGTCACGGAGTTTGTTAATCCTAAAGATCATGATAAACCCATTCAGCAGGTGCTTGTTGATATGACCGATGGAGGTGTTGACTACAACTTTGAGTGTATTGGAAATGTTAGTATAATGCGAGCTGCTCTAGAGTGTTGTCATAAGGGTTGGGGGACGTCTGTTATTGTTGGTGTTGCAGCCTCTGGACAGGAGATTTCTACCCGACCTTTTCAGCTGGTTACAGGCCGTGTATGGAAAGGAACTACTTTTGGTGGCTTCAAAAGTCACTCTCAAGTACCATGGCTTGTTGAAAAATACATGAATAAGGAGATCAAAGTTGACGAGTGCATTACACACAATTTGACACTAGACCAAATCAATGATGCATTTCATCTGATGCATGGTGGGAATTGCTTGCGAGTTGTACTGAAGATGAATGCCACTTCAGGAAATCTTTAATTGCATTGAATTCTATGTCAATAGGTGAAGCCATAGGTGCTACATATTTATTATATATTTGAGGTAAGGTAAATATGACTTGGGAATTTTGTTGTTTTGGAATGGGTTTGTTGAGGAGGCATAGGAAGTTGAAACAAATTTGAGTAACTTGGGTAAATCCATCTCCTCCAGTGACATCTTAGGTTCTTCTGTAGATACTTCCAACCTTGTTTCACTTGTATTTGTGGTAGCACGTATAGGGTATGTGAGTTGGTTGTCGAATCCCACAAGAAGTAGAAGCTCAAGGAAAGCAATAGTTGAGCACAAGTGCATGGAGTCACTTCGAATACAACAATGCTCGTGAACTGTTTGACAAAAATCCTCTTCAATTGCATGGTCTCGCGGATCGTGAATGTGGACCGCTTAGAACTGATGCACCCGGATTCCAGTACCTACAGTTCTTATGCTGACCCGTGCGGAGTCTGTATGACCTGTTGAAGCTGGAGAAATAGGCAAGATATTTCTACACCTTTCTACTGTTATTTTATTTAAAATTATTGTGAAATCGAACCACTTTTCCTTGCATTGATTTGTCAGTTGGATGTCATGATGGGAGATTTCCCTTTACTTGTTTCTTCTTGTTTTAGCTTTTATCGTTGATAGTATGTGGGTCGAAAGGATGCGTGTGCCCTCTCCTCTGAATGTTATGTTTCTCTTGCTCGAATGATAGACCTTCATCTGTTTGTTTATGTATTAATTCTTCTCTGCGATTGAGTTGCAAGTTATTATGTTGATCAAACTAGTATTTTCGATATCATGGAAGTAAGTTTACGATAACTATGAAGCTCCTCCCTAGCACCCAAGTTGTCTTTTGACGTTTTTGTTAGCTCCTTCGCAAGTCCCTTTGATAACCTTTTGGCATCGAGAAAGAAAGGTTGTAGGATTGTGTGAGCAATGCGTGGGCTAGCCAGCTTAGAGTTTTGGTATTAAAACTGGTAGAATGAAAAGGTTTGTGTGCAATGTGTTTTTTGTCTCACGTGTTTAGACTCTTATACTATCTTTCATCTTGTTTCTAGGCTTTTAAGGCCATCCTCAAGAAGTACCTTGACCATCCCTATCAACTTGAACCATAACTAGCTTTTCGGATCAACTAAGCTGGAGGTTTCATTGTGCGAATCCAGTACCTCGTTGACACTAGAATAGTTTGGTCTAATCCCCTCTCAGAATTATTGCTGATGGCGCTCTTCTATTTTTCCTAACTTGCATTATTTTCTCCCTTGTAATGTTAACGCTATTAATTAATATTGGTCGGTTTTTATGCACGTAATTACCGTAATAGTTTGTGATGGAAATTTCCTTAAATGTGATTAATCTTCGGAAAAAAACTCAGCTTTCATTTGATAGTCTTATGGATTCATAGCGGAAGGTTTTGTTTTGATAATGTCACTTAGAAATTATGTTTGTATCTTTGTGTGCGGTTGGTTGTGTTACCAGGGTTGCCTTAAAATATGGTTGTTTTGGGATATGGGTAATTTATTTTAAATTAACCAAACATTAGTATTGTAGTGGAGGTTTGCAAATCTTTAGTGTTATAAAATTTGTTGATGACATTATTGTATACTCTTGTTGTGATGGAACCCCCTTCTTCTCTCGCGTGTTTTTACTAGCTTTGTAAGACTTTGACCCTTCTTGGATGATTGGAAAATCTTTTGTAGTTAATGGTCAAAACTAGTATACTTTGCCTTCGCTTGAAACTTATGTTGTGTGTATACTCTATTTGATTTCCGGTTTGAAACTCATTTATACATGGCTTTTTGTGTTAATTTTTGGAACCCGTGTTTCCCCTTTCTTGGGCGATCAACTCTTGTTCTTTTAGAAATATATATTTTAGCCTATGCGTTTGGTACCTTTGATAAATTTCTAGATGGTTGGTCTATTTATATCAAATCTCAATCTTGTAATTATTGTTTAATTACTTACTTGATGGGAATTCTGTTTTTAGATTGTTTATTTTCTCCTTATAGGGCCAAGGGCCATTCTCTTACGATTGCTATACTTTCGTTGTTTACTCTACTCCTAACTGAAGTACAAGGTCTTCTCCTTCTTTGATTGGCATGATGAAGACTTTATTATAACTTGATGTGTTAATAGTGTTTAGAGGTTTGAACCAATTCTTGTAATAAAGTGCTTCCTTTTCGTGATATTGTTAGATAATAGTTATGGTGGTTTTGTGTAGCCTTATCTTGCTCAGTTCTCGTGAACTGACTCTTGTAGAAAATTTGTTGCAGATGGATTTTGCGTGTAGATGAGGGATAGATTTGTAGACTTTTGTCATCAACCTCAGTTGAGAAGTTCCTTTGCTCGAAACCTTTTTTATGTTGTTCAACTATTGTTAACGTCCAAAGGTGGAAAGTTTAAAGAGGATTAATGTCTTAGTATAAAGTATTGTGGACTTTGTCATCTGAACTTTGGAAACCTTGTATTGTTTGACCATCATTGAAATTATAAGAAAATTTGGTTATTGTTGTTGAGTGACTTTGTTGGAGTATCAGTATTTTAAGAATTGATGTAATCTTGTTTTGTTCTTGTAAATGAGTGTTGCTACAACCTTGCCTTGAGAATAAATTTTGAGTTAAACCTTGACATGACTTAGTAATAAAGTGTCATAAGTAAACTAACATGGGATTGTTTAATACTTCTGGAAGTTAAATTAAAAGTTGTATTCAAATAAAGTAACGTAGGGGTCACCAACTTGAGAGCAAGAAATTCTTTAAGTAAACAAGGGCAAGACTATCATTGCAAGTAAACTTTATAACATGATAACCCTAGCTCCTCTAGTGAACATTATTCCTTTTATGGTGAAATTTGTAAAATGACCCTAAGGTGAAATGAACTGTTAGTTGTTTGAAGATGATAAGATTTAATAAGCCAGAGAAAACAAATTGGAGACCTCACCATCTTTCTCACCGCCATTTGGAAAGTAAATTTTTACTCCTTGTTAATACTTTTAGCGAAGCCTAAGTAAAGTTGTTGATAATTCTGTTAAGAGCCCTATCTTCAATTAAATATTGGTCAATAACTAATGAGGTCCTAAAGATGTTTCATCTCGACCTTCTCCCTCTAACCCTTTTCCAAGGCACCTTGTATCTCTTCTCTTAAGTGTGTTGAACTTAAAACCATGTTGTCTTGTGGGCAAGAACGAATCTTAGTAGCGTTAGTGGTGAGCAGATGGCCTTGTGGAATTTAAATACTCCTTTTTCTTGATAAACGAATTAAGCAAATAAATGTCATAATAGAGAAGATTTAAAGATAATTACTCAGTGTCAAAGGAATAAACTTGGCTTGGTAAGTTGAATTATACGAATCATATCTTGAGCCTCCTTGAAAACGTAAGCTAAGAATTGCAAGATGTCCTTTTAAAATAAATAACCTTGCGATTGGACTTCTATATTGATTGGACTTCAAGTTGTTCACATGTTGTCTTGTCAAAATGAAAAAAGTAAATTATCCCAGTATTTCCTTGATATTTGGTGTGAACGTTTGGTGCCCCATTGTATCGCTTGCCTTTATGGCCATCATTTACTTGTATATGAGAGAAACTACTATAGAGTTGTTCACGGTGTTAGTTGTTTGCTAATTTTCACCCTATGTTTGTACATCGAAAGACCAGTGTTGCTAGGAAGAATTGTGACGTTTTGGAAGTGGAAGGACACCACCGATAGAATTTAATAGCCCACCTGGACATGTGGGAATAATTGTTTTGGTGCCACGAGGTGCCCATTGTAAAATATCACCCTAGATGCCCTGACATTGATGTTAATTAAAGGTTTTTGTCATGTTTCATTCACTACCACCTTGTAAAAATGGGTGAGATATGGGAAAAACTAAGATAATATTATTTGGGTGGACCAGATGCACATCTGAAGGTTCAGACAAGAAATTCCCAAATGTTGCGGTTTGTTAATTATCACTCATCAAAGTTTGACAACTTATTATTCTCGGGCGCTTAAGAGACATCAAGAGACCGATGTAGCCCAAAAGGACAAGGATGGTTTGGCAAAGGAATGACACACCCGATAACATCTAAAAACCCACCTAGACATGTGGGAACTGTACACACTCAAATTTGCACATACTACATTGTCGAAATGGTTTAAAATCCCCAATGATGATTAATATCTTTTCCAATGGTGTTTGAGTCCAATTTCTCATTTGCAGTATATATTTGTAGCTTAGAATGCTTTCCTTATCCATTTCCATGTTTTTCCCACTTTCCTTTATCATTTTTCTATCCTTTTCCTTGGCTTTTTACTTTAAGTCACAAAACCACCTTGACGGTTACGTAACCGTCGATCTACCCTCAAAATGCGAGTTACGTAATTTAGTCCCTATGCAAACTAGTGGTCCCTTTTGCATTTAACCGAGACTCTTTTGGCGTGTTTTTAATGCATGCCAAATTCTTCAAACTTGATTTTAGCACATGTTTCTTAACCAATTTAGATGTCCATAGAGGACACAATACCATATGATCAACATTTCATATTGTAGTACATGCCAATTGATCTGGATGATATCGCAGTATTTTTCCACATAGATATTGCTCCTACAAGGATAAAGACATTAGAGAAGAAGCAGCTTGTCATCCACGTTACACCCTCTTAGTTGACAGGAGGAAACCTGTATAAAATGGGTAGAGACGAAGTGCTACAAAAGAGGTGCATGGTGGAATTGTGGGAGGCCATTATGCTAGAGAGGCCATCAAGTGCAAGCTACTCCTCGCATGATTATGGTGGGAGACACTCTACAAGGACACCAAGGACTTTGTCAAAGTGTGTGATCACTTCTAGAGAATGGTAAAACTTGGGTAGCGTGATGAGATGATGTTGTAACCCATAACAAGTATAAAACCATTTAAGAAATGGGAAATCGACTTTGTTGGTCTACTTACACCAACTATGTAGAGGAAATGTGCACGATACATCATCATTTGCATAGATTATCTGACATGATTGGCAAAAATAACACCCACCATGGTTTATACAACAACTTTAATCGAATGATTTTTATGGAAGAATATTATTAGTCAGTATGGTTTTCTATTGACCCTTACTGAGGTGGCAGGGTAACCCATTTCTTTAAGGAGACAATTAGAATACTGCTAGATGAATTTATGGTAGCTCATCATATGACTACCCCTATCACCCACAAACCAACGATATCGCATAATCTTTCAATAAGATATTGGGTCACACATTGATAAAAAATTGTGATGTGGGAAGAAAATATTGGGATAACAAAGTGTCATTTGTACTATGGCCATACAAGACTACCTTCAAGCAATTAAACAAGGCAACACCCTTTCAGTTGGTGTTTGGTGTAGACACAGTTTTGCCTATGGAGTTCATGCTACCCTCCTTACATATTTTATGTGCACGAGGCCTTCTTGATGAATAAGCAATAGAGAACATTGACATATTAATGGTGTTTGATGAAAGGTGCAGAATTGACTAAATAGGAACATTCCATTTACATCCCATTTGACATATTTTGCAATTCATGCACATTTTCCAGTATATATATTATTAATATATAACATAAACATGGACCAAAGTTATTGTATTGAATTTTACTATGTTCCTTACAAGTTTTTTGAAAACTTGGTCCTCTCTTGTATTCTTTAACCATTTCCTCGTACTAAAATTCCATATAACACCAATATATACGAATATACACAGGAGAATCCTTCAAATTTAACAAGTGTTAGAATCTTTCCTTGAATGTTTAGAATGCACCATGACACAAAATATAGAAGAAAACCTTTGTGACCACTATATGTTGTTGACTAGGTTACAAGTGGGGAGAAAAGCCCAAGACATATTATGTCCTTAAAAACTAGACACTAACAAAACCAAGTTAGGAATCATCATCGAGAGGTTTTTTATACATATAATCGAAGGATCAAATTCTCAATCTTTTCCCCAATTTTATTTTGTGATTTGATGGGAAATGTCTCGATAAGTTTGCATTACTAGAACAAGGAAACATGTATTTAAGATGTTTCTCTTGTTCTTTGATGGACTATTAATCGGTTGTATTCATAATGATAGTGGAGCCATTCTCTTAAATTGAAGGCTTCCACCAACAATCTAATTAGATTCTACAACTAATTAGATTCTAGAACTAATCTCATCAAAAGTTTGATGTAGGCTAGTGACAATATTTCAACAATGTATATGACACCTCATGATATCGTCATGAGTTCTTGAATGCTTCTAATATATCATCTAAATTCTATTGTACATTAGCTGCATGTGAGATGCTTTACGGTGCTCCATACCTCTGAATACAAGCTAAGTCCGTATTAACATGTTCATAGTTTTGGGTATAGTTATTAAATATGATGGATTTTGTAAAAAAATCATATTTTTGTGATTTCTCCTATCCACTGTATTGAACAAGGTATATTTCAAGGTTTAATTAATTACAATACAGATTTTTTTAAAAAGCGGTTAAATTTTTTTGAAAAAAATATTTAACTCCTACATCTCATTTTTTTGTTATAAAAGTCTAAAACTCTAAAAAATCTGGATCTCAAACTTATTATTAGTATATTATTAATTAAAGACATAAAATATGTTACAAACATAAAAAATTTCATTTCGGTATTTTTAATGTAGGTATATGTTTTAAGTTTAATCCATTATTCTCACTTTAATAATGTATTTTTTTAAAAATTTTTTGAAACATTTTTTCAAAATTTAAGATCAACCATTCAATACCCTCCATATAAAAGTTGCTACCTTGGTTATGATGTCCTATCTAAATCATATAATTGTACATTTGAAATGATTTAAGGTGTCTCATACCTCTCACAAAATTAGTCTATATTGGCATGCTCATGTAATTCAAGTCAGTGCTGCTAGAGTGCACTTCCAACTAGCTGCATAATGCAACTAGATGTTTGAAATGATGCATTCTTTGTTTGATGCTATTAAATTTTACACTAGATTTTAAAAAATGAAATTATATTAATTATTTTCAAATCTTAAGGATATCAGATATCATTTACCATGACAGAAGCGTTGGGTTTAATTCTTCTTTCCTAATGTTCTAGAAAAATTTCAACAACATTCAATATGGTAATTTTATACTAATTGTTTAAGAATACGACATATAAGATCAATAGCTATTGGTTATTATCAGTAAGATTCCTTTTTGGATCGGTTATTTCAAAATGATGATACTAAAACACATACCTAAAATTACTTATCTCCCCTCATGTAATAAAAATATATTGGCGCAATGTAATGTGGTGTGGTGGATTTATATTGAACATGGGTTCAATGATTGCAAAGATACTTCCAGGCTAACAGACAATGATATCAAAAATTAATGGAATTCTTACATTAAGATGCTGATTAATATGGGTGTTGATCCTAACAATCACATACCCACTCATTCTCTCACTAATTCCCATATCGATAAATTGTTTACAAATTACAACAAACAGATGCACCCTAATAATGATACTAAAACTATAGTAATTTTGTCATGCAAATAGATCTTCAACTATTAATCCAGAGATTAGAAAGGAATCTTGTTATCCTATTTGGAATTTTGATGAAGTAGCAGTAGTAAATGAGCTTCTGGGACAAAAAGATGATACTTATTATCTGATTGCATTATCGAAAAAGATATGAGCTGTTATATAGAGGCAGAGATGTCAGTTTCATCCAAGTTTGGGATACATAGTGAAGCTGAAGGAGATACAAGAAAAACATTACGTTGGGAAGAATTTGACGATCAATGTGAAACATTGAATTGGGATGAACTCCATGCATTGATAGAAGAAGAATAATTTACTACACTCAGATCTATATTCATTCTCTTTATCAACTTCCTCCAAATATTTCATTGTAACCGTTAGGGATTCCACGGACAAATCTACCAATCTACCACTCCAATATTTAAGCACACTATTTTCTATGAAATACTATGAATTTAAAATATGCAAATTTATCTAATATTTCTCATAGAAAGTAAGAGTTGTCTACTATTGTTTAGGAAAACAATGTATGGATTAGAAAAAAGCTTCAGGAATAAACTTGTGTGGGATTTAATTAATAGACATTTCAGATCACAGTCTGTGATCAATCATTAGTACAAGAACATAAGATTTTTTCTAATTCCTACGGACTCTAAAAATACTACCATACTTAATGGCTTGATTATTTGTTCACCTAATCATGGATCCACTAGTGGGATCTGAAATGCGACATTTTTACCCAGATGAATCTAGAAACACTACAAAGAAACCAAGCTTAAATCTAAAATAAATGATAAAGTTCTTAGATATGCTTAACAGATGGGATGAAAGTATTGCTCCAACTTCAGATCCCAGGTAGTTCCATTAAATTTATTTATTTATTTTTGAGTGGCTATTGTGTAAGAGGAGGATTTGCAGTAGATTTTAGAAAGGAGAAAGTTTACAGCAACTAAGTAACATATCTATGAGGTTTAGTCTAAATTTTATTATAAATTCCATAAAAAATTAATGATTAATTGAGTACCAACTCATGGAACTAGTCCGCCATGAGTACCAGCTCATTGTTTCAGGTACCCACAACAACAAAGACCAATTTGTAGAAAAAATTGGTATCTCTACCTATTTCAGAAAAACAAAAACATACACCCACTTAGAACTTTTCCATAACACACCATTCCCAACAACACACTGTTGAAATCTCATCAATAAAATAGTTACATTTTATATGAATCAAGGAAATCAAGTTTCAAAAATGGTGTCAGAGATAGAATTATTACCTATAATACTACATGCTAATTTGGCTTAATGAAGATTTCTAAGGCAAGGATCTGAAAGTGACTATGAATTTGTTACAAGTTGGTGATAATGGTTTTATATAACAAAGTCTCACTATACAAGGATCAAGGAAGGCTTCAAAAATGGAAATCATGCAGCCAATATAGACTCACTGGTACTCTCTTCAACCATATCCTATTAACGTTTTTTTAGAATAATATTTTCATATAAATATATTTAAGATACATAGTTAGTTATGCTTTAAAAAGGAATGAAATCCATTTCCAGATTAAAATAAATATCTAAGTTTGCAGTGAGTTTTCCCAAGTGGTATATATTGTTTATTCATGTTCCAACCGATTAGGTTTGCAAGATAATGTTGGTTGTTTTGAATTTTCTCCTCCTTTATTCTAATCGATCTTTCAGGTATTTTTTAAACATCCTCAAGCATTATCCTTGAAATAGGTTCTATTTTTTATTTCCATAGCCAATAAAAAAGATGTAGTCTTATCTTTTGTTAAACTTCGATCTGGGTATGCCAACAGCATCGAAATTTGTGTCTGAAACATTTTCTTGGTGCTTTAAGGAACAAATAAAATCCTAAATATGTACTTACCTATTTTCCTTTGCTTCTATTCTTAGTTGTCTAAAAATATTTCATTGAGATTAAAAGGCAGTAATTTTCTTGGGTTCGATAGACTTCCATCCAAGAACATTCATTTCTTGAATTGTCGCACTATAACAGATTTATGTAAAGGACATACAATCTACATTATTAGATCTTGAAAAGATTAATATAGCAAAAATATGGAGCAAACTCTGATTGGAAAGAAAGACATTTTGGATGTCGGGTGGATTCAAGAGGGAGAATGTGGTCAGTTGAGAAGGCCATGTATACTCTATGGTAACCCCAAAGAACCGATGCCATTCTACTGAGGGAGCCTATCAAATGTTTGACAAAATGACAAGATATAAAATAGGGAAAAAAGAAATACTGGAAGCCATCCTTGAGGAGGTGATGGCTGAGGATGATTAGGAAATATCATAGGCTGAGCTGTCCCTTTGAAACAGTGGTGTCCGGGTTAAGAAAAACCTAAGTCGGTGGAAGACAACATGCCAGTCACAAAATTGGAAGTTGGGCCAGATTCTCTCCAGCTGGAAGCTTCAAGGGAGTCTGACGAGGGGCCATTTCTAGCCACCCAGTTGTCAGCCATCTGACAATGATAATGTGGTTAGATGCCAACTCTTTGAAAAAATGTTGGAATGTAAATTTATAGATAAAAAGCCTCATACAGGGCATCAATTAATGATTCGATCCATCTCTGGAAAAACTATATGTTTTCAACTAACATGTCTGGTGGTGGATCTTAAACAACAATTGGAGATCTCTATCGGGATCTTGTTAGATCATCATGTATATATGAGAGAGCATCTTCAGGACTAGGTCCCCCTACTGGAATACAACATACGCAAGGATTCCATCCTTTCATTGGTACTTTGATTGTGTGGAGTGTTGCGGAAGTTTAGGGGGCAACAATTTTATAGACATGGAAACGATAGACACTGTGGATGCCTTGCTCCTTCGTGGTCTTCTGGCGATGAATTTAACCAAAAAAGACAAAACCTGTATACGATTTGGCCCCTTCCATGATCTAATATCTCACTTTGTTTGGCTCTTACAACACAAATTATTTTGGGACTTTTACTATACTCACCACGCACTGTATGTGCCCAAAAATGTAGAGGTCATGGGGGATTTTTCCTAGGGTTTTTCAGCCAGGAGTCAAGAACCCAACATGCCAAATGATCGGAAAAAGATTATAAAAGGCAAAAGATTTTGAAAACAAAACCATCATCCTGAAAAAAAAAAATCTGAATAGAATCTCCCTTGAACAAAAAACATACAATATAGGCAATCCATGTATAAACATCACACATAGGGATTTACCCAGCTCAAAAACAAATGATGGGCAAGAAAGATACCTACAAACCCATAGTCTTTGCTTCCCCTATGGCTGCTTCAGATGGGAACACCCAAAAGTGGTTTTGTATTATCTGAAAAGCAAGAAGTCTACTCCGGTGAAATTTAGATGGCATAACCATCAAACACGGCTTGGGATGAAGTTATTTTTCTGGAGCTTAGCAACATTGGGAGGAGAAACCACTTTCACACCACCGTCAATCTCCGTGGAGCCACTGTGCACATGAACATAGAGGAAAAATATCTCAATTTCTGAAGAGTGCAAAGAATAGAGTAGCGAAAATGATGAGAAATCAATAGTCAGAATCAAGGTCTTTAAATGCCCTCACAAAAGTAGCATAGTAGCAAATGGTGGAACATAACATTTTTATGTAGATGGTACCCTACCCGGTGTATTAAAAATTAAAAAGTGGGAAATTTTGAGACGAAATTATATTTTTGTCTCTATGTTTTGTCTCAAATGACCCCCTAGTAGTAGTGCTAAGTGCATAATTTTGTGTCTACAACATGGATCCCTTTGGCAGGAAATATCCCATGGATAACTTGATCTTATTGAACTTTCCTAAAAAAACAACTTTACCTCTATCTACAACCATTACCTAAGACTTTGAGGCTATATAAATAAATAAATTTAAGCATTAGGCCACCTTATGTTTGATGAAGTTATGAGTAGTACCGGATTCAATTAGCAGTGTCATCGTTTGTTTCTTTATGAACCCAAAATTGTTGAGGGTTTGTGGGTTGCTAATCCCTGAAATTAGTTAAGAAGAGATAGTTAGTTGAGATTACTTAGCATAGATCACAAAAACCTCTTCCTATTTATTAGTTTCTTATTCCTCATCTTCCTCCTCATTAGGACCCTCAATGTAGAATAAATTCCTCTCATCTTACTTGTGAACTTTTCTCCATTAGAGATCACAATTGTAATAAGGACCTTTTACTCTCTTATCTTCAATTTTTAAGGAATTGATCATTTCATTGGGTAAGTGATAATGTTTCCATCGTGTGTTCCTTTAGATTATTAAGACCCCTTTTTTGACTAAATATCATTCCTCTATGTGAAAATAAACTATCATGGATTTTGATATCAAACTAGGATTAACAAGATAAATATCTAATTGGATGGTATCCTTAAGTCTTCCCAAGAAGAGATCATTTAGATGGTCCTCGTAGATGTCATTCACTCGTGATGATAGATTCTATAACTACTAGATATAATCATTAATTATCCATGTCTTGCACAGTTTGGCTATCTGGATAAAATAGTTATCTATAACACTATTACTATAGTGAGTTTGGAGGTCATTAGTGAACATAAACACAGTAATAGGGAGACCCTTATTTTTCTTCTTCTCACATATCAATCTATACCAAATGAATTATTCTTGATCTAGATACAAGGATGCCATTACCACCTTCTTTCCACTTGGGACTTGATGTAGAAAAAAACTCCATTTAGTTTATCCATGTGATCACATCATGACCATTAAACTTGCACTTTTCTACTTTTGAAATCATGTTCTACCACTAGCCCAAAGGTCCACCACTTTGGGCAAAGGATCCCCCTTTGGTTGGTTTCATTTTGGATTGAAGGGTACATTGTTTGAGGAACCCATGTGAATTGAATGGAAATTCATGCCCATATTCATGTTGTAAAGAATACTCATCATTTCATTTCTCATTGCTTCCAACCGTAGATGTATTTCAGTATTCATTGCATGAATGTTACCTCTCAATTCTCTAAGGTTATTTTCTATATTATCTTTTAGTGTTTGAAGATAATGTTGGACAACCTCCTTACTCACTATATTGTTAGCCCTTTCTTGAAGTTGGTTAAATACCTCTGAAAATCTAGAAGCTAAATATTCCAAATCCATATCTTCCTTATTTGGAGTCATTCCTAGAGTGGCTTGATCCTTCTCTTGGCCTTTAGTCAATCTTTCAATCATTATGTAGGGTTTGGTTCATGGGATACAAATATTAGGGTTTGGGGTGTTCTAAATTTATTAATTAAATAGAGAGAAATCATAGAGAAAAAAATTATAGATTATTATTTGGAAAGATTTCAGAAAAATATAAGAACCTTAGAAAAATTCCCAAACTTCTAGCGTATGTAGTGAATTTATAAAAATAAATAAAACTACTATAACTTGTGCAAACAA
The DNA here is from genome assembly GCA_018340775.1 of Taxus wallichiana var. yunnanensis. NCBI lineage: Eukaryota > Viridiplantae > Streptophyta > Pinopsida > Cupressales > Taxaceae > Taxus > Taxus wallichiana. The sequence goes on from CM031242.1 coordinate 1,036,634,791, forward strand.
GTCAAAAAATCTTGAAATTTAGTGAGCATCTTACTTGATCTATTTTGTGAACACCAAGAACACAAATGTAGAAAAATTCAATACCATTTTTTCAGATATATAGCCAAATTTTCATGATTAGGGTTTTTATCCAATTATAGTCAAGATCAATATCTGAAACCACCTGTGATGAAATAACTTAGATATATCTAAATATCAACAATCATATAACACCAAAACATATTGAAATGACTATAATATGCAGGTAGAATGACTTAGCCACTATGAGGGGGAAACCTCCAAACCATACAATAAGACTCAAGTACTCAATATGATGATAATATCCTACTCTCTAACTCCTATATATACCGCATATATACATGAAAATCCGCTATACTGACTGATTAAGCATATGAAATCATAAATAAATATGATATGGAATGATAAGAGATTATGTTAACCACAAGTCAGCTATCCATATCCCGATATATGACCAAGGGTTAAAGGTGTATCATGGTTTAATATTAAATGTTTAAAAGGTACCACATTGTGGATGGATCCTGAAGTGGTGAAGTAGGTGGAACAAGGGTCACCGCTAATAATTGGTATGTGGGTTACACTATGGAAGAGATGGCTACCAACAGGTTACCTTGGACTAATGATTCCATTCCCCTTGTAGGCATCTATTGCATTAGTTATGCAAATGAACTTCCCATGTTGCATCAATTTTTTTCACCTCAAGGATGATATTTTTGTGGGAAAAATCCTAAAGAGAGATTTAAAGAAAAGATGAATGATTATATAGTTATTGAACCATCCTTTTCTCGATGGGGAAGTATGTTGCTCTTCCTTTATGTCTCAAAAATAAGTGTTGACTATTAAAATATATTTCTTCACTTCTTTCTCACTCCTCAAGGTCGTTGACAAAGAATCTAGGTTAATTTTTTGCATTTCAAGTACAAGAAATAAAGATACGAGTAATGCTTGCTATTGGAAGGATAACATATGCAATAAATGTTCTGAAGAAGGTGATCCCTATTTTCATGGAGATTAAATGTGAACAATCAAGATTTATTTTTGCAACACTTCAATGTATTGAGTTGATAATGGTTGATATTTAATACCAGATTGAGCAATCTCTAATAGGGAACACCTACCAACCTAATTATTTATTTTATACATGATAAATAATTTTAGAATCATATGGGTAAAAATTATATTTTGGATTACAAATGAACACACATAGTTAAATTTTTAGCTACATCTCAAAAAGATGGGATTGTGAGATATGAATTCAAGTACCATTCTCAACAGATTGTAGACATGACTCATTCATAATGTCGTCTCACTTGATCTATTTACATTAAAAAAATTTTAGGAAAACCATACACGTTATATTTGCTTAAAAAATTGTATCTTTCCATACCAAAGCAATATTTTTTTCATTTGTTTGTGCTTGTTCATATGTTCCATAGTAATTTGTATACAAATGCACTTCCTTAATATTCCCCAACTCCTAAGCTTTTGTTCCTATCAACTATTTTCTCTGTTCATTCCAATAAGGCTTGGATTTACCAATGTCATGTATCCTCCTCCATTATTCACCTCCTTCACATATCTCTAATCCATTTAACATGGTTCCACCAAACATCCAATTGCATTCTCTTTGTTGTGACCATAAGTCTATTTTAGAATGACATCCTCCTTCATAAAAAAATCTTCAATGTCCTTGGCACCTTCCTCAAAACTTAAAATAATGCCTAGGATAGCTAGCAATTCATCATCCCCCTTTCTCCCTGCCCTCATTCATGCTATTGCTCATGAATTTCAACAAAAGTGGCACCAATCCCACTTTCACACACATTTTATTAATAACTTTTTGAATTCACATATTTAAAAGTTCAAACGTGTAAATAGGAAAGAGAGGAAGCATGCAGAGCATGACATCCTTGTAAGATGGGTATAGATGTGGATTGTGTCCATCTGCTTGCTCAACAATGTAGGAAACTAGTGTTTTGCCCCATTGCCCCTTACTAGACTATCAACTGTCATGTCCCATATATTCCTAGGAAAATCATTTCCTAATAACCATAAAAAAATCAACACCACTATTCATTTAATCAATGCATCAATCTATGAAGATAACAACAGTTGTTTATCTTCTTTGAGAGATAGATTATTCCAATAAGAACACACCCATAAATGTAATAAAATAATAGTTAAAGATTATTCCAATAAGAGCACACCCATAAATGTAATAAAATAATAGTTAAAGATCTATGTAGGCCATAGTTTTTAATGTGTAATATATTCTATACCCTCCTAGAATATGCACATTTCCTAAGAATAGTTTTAGATTTTAAGGTTCGTGAAGTTACCCATAAATCCGTTGCAAAGCACACTTAGTAAGCCATAGTTTTTAATACTAAAATATGTACACTTAGTATTTAAAAGATAACCCGTAAAAGGACTGCCACTCTATTTTCCTATGAACGGCCTTTCGTGAAGTTAGCTAGGTATAAATCCGTTGCAAATCATTTTCAGAAATGCTCAAATAACCTTTAATTAGTAAATCTTATAACGTTGAGAAGATCATCTAAAATTATACGAGAAAGTGGTAGAGAGCGGAAAAAGCAGATGCGTGGTAGACAGGTGTCAGGACTAAATTTTATAACGTTGAGAAGATGGTCTAAAAATAAACGGAAAAAGCAGATGGGTGGTAGACAGCTGTCAGGAGCAAATGACTGTTGGGAAAAGAGCTGTTAGCGAAAGCATTATAAAAATCCCTTTCCCAGTAATTATTTACCATTTCGGTGTGCGTTGTTCCTTTGTGTCTGTGTTTTTTCCTTCGTGTCTGTTTTTTTCGCCTTTTCTGCTTTGTCTGAATGTGGAATGGCCATGCCCCGTGTTTGTTCCTTATTTTTGAGCTTTGAATAGCTTTTGCCTGTATTTTTGTTTCAATCTCGTGTCTTGTATATTTTGTTTGTTTTCTGTTGGAGATGGCAATGAATGGAGCAGATAGCAAATAATTCGTGTTCTGGTAAGTTACTCTGAGCTTCTATTGCCAGATGTTTTTTTGTTTAACTGCAGATTATTGAGTTTTCTCGTCCTTTTTCTGATTTGGATTTGGTGCTTTTCTCTCTGTAATTACAGGTTCCTCTGCTATCACGGAACAGAGCACTGCGGCAGAACAGAGCACTGGTATGTTTTATTTTTGTGCTGATTTATCTCCGCAAAGAAGGTCGTTTTATTTGGACAGATTTTGCTACAGCTTAGGGTTAATTAATCGAGGTAATGGTCCCATCATCTGTTGCAGCCGATGGCCGTCCTTCATTGTAGGCTGGGGTTTAAAATAATTTACAGAAGGTTATTATTCAGACTTTTTATATCTTAGGGTTTTTTTATAGATAAATGGGAAACGGTTGGTGTTTTTCCATCTCAAGCTATTTTCAACATCGCCATTAAATGACAATTGTCACATGAATTCTGCCATTAGATTGAGACGTTCAAACATATTTGAGATTCGTTGTCTTCTGAAGTCACTGAAGTTATAATTAGGTCAGGGATTTTAATAAATCCTTGTTATTGTAATTAGGTCAGGGATTTTACTAAATCCTTGTTAATGCCTATCCCAAGCTGGTTTTACTAAATCCTTGTTTATTAATTTTTGTAGGGGTTTTTCTTGTTCTGTTCTCTGTGTATTGCATGGCCATGCTCTGTTTTTTTCTTTTCTTGATTTGTTTTGGTCTCTGAGAAAATGGTTAAGAGTCGTTTAACTGCACAAAATTCTCTTAACTCGCAGATTATTGATACATATTTTAGTTTAGATACATCATTTACTACTTTAAATCAATTCATTTGGTGTAGAGTTTTCATAAAATAGACTGAGATCCGGGTGTAAAATGTCACTCTTATGAGACAGATGTCTTCTAATCCTCTTTAACATTTTGTACTCTACTCTGAATTTTATTCCCTTTTTAAAATTCTGGGGTTGACATTGTGTATTTCTGTTTTTATGGGAATAGTAAGTGTTCTGATGTCTGTGAATTGCTTTATTTTTTATTTTATTTTTCATATTTTGGACTTTAATAAAATGTTGCAGAAATTTTCTTAATTTGCAGATTATCAATGAGTATTTTAGATTAGATGCATCATTTAGCTGTTTTATATCAATGCATTTGGCATTAATGAATGTAGTATTTAAGTTTTTTTAATTTTATTTACTTTCATCTCTTATGAGACATGATGAGCTGGAAAATTGTCTATGATGTGGGTGTAGGTGAAGCCGGTAAAGTAGCGTACTGATTTATTTCTTGTCCATTGTTTATTTTTGTATTCTATAGGGGCGTTTGCGTTGTTTAGTTCTTTTTTTAGTGGTTTAAAGTGTTTTGTTGTCTGTGTCATGGCCATGCTCTATTTTTTTATTTGTTTTTTTCTTTTCCTTATTTCCTTTGGTACTACGTTTGATGGAATTGGTATTTGTTTCATGTGCACTAGAAAATAACTGGGAAACAACATAGGTGAGCTTTTGATGTTGTCTTCAACAACATTTTGTATTGTAGTTTGCATTGCTGTGTTTTTCCATTGTAATTAATTATTTATTTTTGTATGGTTTACTTATCGTTATGATGATTGTGTGTTGAAGCAGCATAGGTGAGATTTTGATGGTGTCTTCTAACCGTATTTAACATTTTGTATTGTTTATATTTTTCCCCAAATTTTGCAAATGCTAATGAGTCTGTCAGTAAATTGCTTGGAAGGTATAGATTTATTTGTTTGCAAAATTTTACATTGTCAATAAATTTTGAACTGTTTGTAAACAGTAGCTAACTGTAATGATATTGTTATCCAGCCATGCCATGATATGGATTTTGTGGCCATATCTGGTAATGATAGCGTCTACTTCTGGTATGCGTTTGTCTTTTTTAGACAGTTCAGTTTGCGCTAAGTGGATGGTTGCTTTAAAGCATTTGGTTAGCTTCTAATAGATTTTTGTTTTTCTGGGTAAGAGTAATATCTTTTATTAAAAGAGAGGAAACTTGTACCCTGCTCCTCTATTATTTTTCTTAGAGTGGATTTCATGATTGCTTTTTTGAGGTTTAAAGATCTGCTTTATTGGATTCTTGTTCAATAATTTGTTGATGCCACTATCAATAATGTGATCGTCCATTTTGGCAAAGATAGTCTGCTTTTTCCATAACCACAACTGCATTCTCTCTGCCTTTGTAATAACCAACACTGGATTATATTTCACCTACTTAAGGGCTATGAGTTCATCACTAGACATGTTCTGTTTTGGAGGTATAGCTGTTTTTAGATCCATGAAGCAAATTCTTCCTTACCAGATCTGCCAATTCTGCATGAATTTTTATTTTTTTTTTGTAAACATTTGATATTCACCAATATTTCTTTCCTAGGGTTGTGTTCTAGCAATAGCAAAGCCTTTATATCACATTCCTCTAGAATCTGTGAAGATGGATTGAAAACAGTCGTGGTACTATCAAATTCAAAATGTCTGTTCATTCTTCAGCTGCTGGGTGTAGTATTGTTTAGGATCTGAAATCAGACAACGAAGGAGGTGGAAGAAACGATAGAGAGGGAAATGTGGTTGTGCAAAGAGGAGGAAGATAAAAATGTCTGCAGACAAGGAAGAATGTGGAGTAGGAGGTGAATGTGGGATGGGGGGAAGCACCTGGATCAGTTTACCCTTTTGACTATTATTATGGTGGATGGTTGCTTTAAAACATTTTGTTGGCTTCTAATAGATTAGCGTCTACTGTTTTTATTTTTATTACAAGAGAGGAAACTTGTACCCTGCTGCTCCCTAAACACAGTCTCCATACGTCCCCTTAAAATTTGAGGACTACATATAGGTGTGTTCTCAATCTCTGATTCTTACTTTATCCGCCAGATGTTAATGTGCAAGTTATTATTTTTATTTTTTTATTGAAAGTTCAATCCTTTATGAAGATATCTTTATAGATTTTTTCTCTGGTTTGTCATATTTGATACCAAAATGGATCTTTTATAAAAATTGCATTGAAAATTTATTTACTTTTTAAAGATTGATGTATCTTGTATAAAAGTTGTATTTAAAATATGTCGCTACTTAATTTTTAATTTGTAAAGAAATATAATTTTGAAATGATTATAACGGTATAGAAATAATGCTTGGTTACTTTGTACGAACAGTAATAAACTATACCATATTTAAATTTTGGCACATCTTTACAGATTTTATGGTTTCATCTGAGTAAATGTAATTGAATATCAATATTCCAACCAACGTGTACGAGCTCTCTGTTTCTTGACACTTCAGAAAGGTTGTATATCTAATTGTTACATGAGCAATAATTAATTAGAAATATGGTTGGGCAAATAATTTATTAAAATTAATAAAAATTAAGAATTTACTAATAATAATTAAAATTTAATAAGAATGAATGAAAATTAATATAAAATAAGAAAAATACAAATTAATAATAATTAAAAAAATAAATTAATGAAAATTAGTATAAGATAAGGAAAAATACAAATTAATAAAAATTAAAATAAACTCATGAATATTAATAAATAAAAATTTAAAATTAAAATATAAGAATTAATAAAATATAAAAATAAATAATTAAAATTAAAATATTAAATAAAAAATTAAAAAAAAATAATTTTAAGAACTAAAAATTAATAAAAATTAAATAATTAAAATAAAGATAAAAAATTGAAAAATTAAAAATTAAGAAAAAATTAAATTTAATAAAAAAATTAACAAGCAGAAAACTCTTTTTAATTTGCAGATTAGTATTGCATAAAACTATTTTTAGATTAGATACAGCTGTTTTTATATTAAGTGTCTTCTATTTTTTTAGTGATTATGTATATGAAATGGTTTTTGTTTCCTGTGCACTAGAAAATAATTGGGAAGAATTGTGGGTAAAAGGCTGGAAAGAAATGTCTTTTCTCATTTAAATAAAGCAGCAATTTTGTTTTCATTTATAAATATGGATATGGAAAAAATTTGTACTTAGGATAAGATGGTAGCATTATGCTTTGCAAATTTTTATTGTTACTTTTATGGTAGCATTATGCTTTGCTAAATTTCTTATTGTTATTTTTAGCTGTTAAATGTGTAATTATTATTTTTATTTATTTATTGAAAATTCAGTCCTTTATGAAGATATCATTATATATTTTTTATCTGGTTCAACATATTGGTACCAAAATGTAAATTTTGATCTTTGTTAGTCTTGTTCAGACTAAAATGGAAATCTCTGCCTTTTTATGTTTAAAGATAAATTTATTTTTGGTGCTTTTAATATGCATGTCTCACTAGACTGTTTAAATTGTATTGTAAATTTGTTACTATTTACTTTTTTTTTTAATAAAAGGTGGTATTAATCTTTTAAAAGATGAGTGGATCTTGTTAAATTTGTATTATATTTAGGAAAATAAATAAATAAATAAATTGTAATCCATATTTCAGGAAAATTTATTAATTTTTTTAAGATTGAGTGGATTTTGTATAAAAATTGTATTGAAAATTTGTCACTACTTAATTTTTAAAGGATTATATTTATTTTAATGAACTTTTAATAGTATAGCCATGGTACTTTCTTTCTTAAGTTGTAAGAACACTAATAAATTGTACTATTTTAATGAACTTTTAATAGTATAGACATGGTAGTTTCTTTCTTAAGTTGTAAGAACACTAATAAATGTACCATAATAAGTAATTTGAAATATGGTTGAGCAAATAACTTATTTAAGTAAAATTATTTTTAAAAATTGAATTAATAAAAATAATAAAATTTAAAATTAATAAAAACATTAAAAATTAATAGAACAAAATTTATAAATTTAAAAAAAAAAAATTTAAATAAAAAAATTATAAAAATAAATTAATTAGTAAAAATATAAAAAAATAAATTAATAAATATGTATATTATAATTATGAATGTTATATTATAATTATGAATGTTAACGAAAATTAATTATTAAAATTATTATAAAAAAAATAAGAATATTCAAAAATAAAAATTAATTAAAAGGTAAAATTTAAAATTTAAAATTAAAAAATCCAAATTAATTAAAAATTGGAATTTGAAATTTAAGAATAAAAATTACAAACTTAATAAGAAATAATGAAAATCAATAAAATTTAAAAAATAACAAATTTAATTTTTTAAAAATATAAAAAAATTAAGAAAAATTAAAAATTTAGAAAATTTTAAAATAAAAATTAATAAGAAAATAAAAAATTAATAAAGGCTTCATATTAAAAATTTAAAAGTAAAAAATAGAAAAAGAAAAGGAGTTATGAATTAGAAATTGCAAATATCAACAAACAAAAATCAATAAAATAAATTTAAAAATTAATAAAAAACAAAAATGAATTTAAATTATAATTTAATAATTTTAAAATTGATAAATATCAAATATTAAAAAGTAAAAGTAAAATTATAAAGAAAATTTATTAAAATTCAAATATTTAAAAAGTAGAAATTGATGGAAACTAAAAATTAATAATTAAATAATTAACAAAACATAATAATTAATAGAAATTTAAAAAAATCAAATTAATTACTAATTAAATTTCAAATTTAAAATATATATTAATTTTAATAAAAATAGAAATTAATTTGATAATAATTAATAATTTAAAAATGTAAAAAATAATATTATATTAAAAAGTTAAAAATTAAAAATAAAATGAAATTTATTAAAATTCAAAAATTAGAAATTGATTAAAAATTAAAATTAATAAAACTTATTAATTAATAAAAATTAAATATTAAAAAAAAAAAATTGTAAAATAATTCATGAAAATCAATTAAATAAATTAAAAATTAATAAAAATTAGAAATAAATTAAAAAATAATTTAAAAAATTAATAGAAATATAAAATAATAATAAAATATTAAAATGAAAATTAAAATTAAATTGAGACATTAGAAATTAGAATTTGATTAAAATGAAAATTAAAAATTTCAAAAAATTAAAAAGTAATAAAGGTTAAAATTAAAATCCATTAAAAATAATAAATTAATTAAATTTAAATTTAAAATTAAAACTAATTTAAAATTTAAAATTAATAAAAATTACAAATTAAAATTGATAAATCTGAAATATTAAAAATTAAAAAATAATAAAAATTTGAAATTGATTAAAAATTAAATATTAAAACTTAATAATTTAAAAGTTAAAAATATTAAATTAATTATTAATAATTAAAACTTAAAATAAAAATTAAAAAAATAATAAGAAAAGTAAAAATTAAAAATTAAATTAAATTTTTTTTTTTAATAAAAGTTAGAAATTAATTAAAATTTAATAATTTAAAATTAGAACTAATTAAAATGAAAATTAGAAATTGCAAATTAAATATTGATAAATATGAAATATTAAAAATTAAAATTAATAAAAATTTGAAATTGATTAAAAACAAAATATTAAAACGTAATAATTGATAAAAGTTGAAACTATTAAATTAATTATTAATAATTAAAACTTTAAAAATTAATTTTTTTTTTTAAAAACACTAAAATTTGAAAAAATAAAAATTAAAAAAAAAAATTTAAAACTATAAAAATTATTGAAAAACAGATTATTAAAACTTAAAATAAAAATTAATTAATTTTTTTTGAAAAATTTAAATAAAAAATTATTGAAAAACTATAAAATTAAAATTAAATATTAAAAATTTAAATTAATAAATTTAAAAAGTCAAAAATAGAATCCATAAAAAATTTTAAAAAAATAAAAAATTAAGTATCAGTTAAATTAATAAAAAATAAAATCGATTAAAAGTAGAAATTTAAAATTTAAAATTCAAAATTGAAATTAATAATTAATAAAAATTAAAAAGAAAAGAAAAATAAATTATAAAATAAAAAAATTAATTTGCATGGAAAAAAAAAAGAATTGTAAAATAATTCATGAAAATCAATTAAATAAATTAAAAATTAATAAAAACTTAGAAATAAATTAAAAAATTAATAGAAATATAAAATAATAATAAAATATTAAAATGAAAATTAATTAAATTTAATATTAGAAATTAAATTTGATTAAAAGTGAAAATTAAAAATTTAATTACAAAAAATTAAAAAGTAATAAAAAAATTAGAAATTAAAATCCATTAAAAATAATAAATTAAAAATTTAAATTTAAAATTAAAACTAATTAAAAAATAAAATTAATAAAATTACAAATTAAATATTGATAAATCTGAAATAATAAAAATTAAAATTAATAAAAATTTGAAATTGATTAAAAATTAAATATTAAAACTTAATAATTGATAAAAGTTAAAAATATTAAATTAATTATTAATAATTAAAACTTAAAATAAAAATTAATTAATTTTTTTTTAAATTTAAAAAAACAGTAAAATTATTGAAAAACTATAAAAATAAAATAAAATATTAAAAATTTAAATTAATTAATTTTAAAAAGTCAAAAAATAGAATCCATAAAAAAATTAAAAAATAAAAATAAAAATTAAGTATCAGTTAAATTAATAAAAATTAGAAATCGATTAAAAGTAGAAATTTAAAATTTAAAATTCAAAATTGAAATTAATAATTAATAAAAATTAAAAAGAAAAGAAAAATAAATTATAAATAAAAAAATTAATTTGCATGGAAAAATTTTAAATTTAATTGTAAAATAATTCATGAAAATCAATTAAATAAATTAAAAATTAATAAAAATTAGAAATAAATTAAAAAATAATTTAAAAAATTAATAGAAATATAAAATAATAATAAAATATTAAAATGAAAATTAATTAAATTTAGATATTAGAAATTAGAATTTGATTAAAAGTGAAAATTAAAAATTTAATTACAAAAATTAAAGGTTAGAAATTAAAATCCATTAAAAATAATAAATTAATTAAATTTAAATTTAAAATTAAAACTAATTAAAAAAGAAAATTAATAAAAATTACAAATTAAATATTGATAAATCTGAAATATTAAAAATTAAAATTAATAAAAATTTGAAATTGATTAAAAATTAAATATTAAAACTTAATAATTGATAAAAGTTAAAAATATTAAATTAATTATTAATAATTAAAACTTAAAATAAAAATTAAAAAAATAAAATAATAAAAGTTAGAAATTAATTAAATTTGATAATTTAAAATTAGAACTAATTAAAATGAAAATGAATAGAAATTGCAAATTAAATATTGATAAATATGAAATATTAAAAATTAAAATTAATAAAAATTTGAAATTGATTAAAAACAAACTATTAAAACGTAATAATTGATAAAAGTTAAAACTATTAAATTAATTATTAATAATTAAAACTTAAAATAAAAATTAATTAATTTTTTTTTGAAAAACACTAAAATTTGAAAAAAAAAAAAAATAATTTTTTTTTAAAACTATAAAAATTATTGAAAAACAGATTATTAAAACTTAAAATAAAAATTAATTAATTTTTTTTTTGAAAAAAAAAAATTATTGAAAAACTATAAAAATAAAATAAAATATTAAAATTTAAATTAATAATTTTAAAAAGTCAAAAAATAGAATCCATAAAAAATTAAAAATAGAAAAAAATTAAGTATCGGTTAAATTAATAAAAATTAGAAATCGATTAAAAGTAGAAATTTAAAATTTAAAATTCAAAATTGAAATTAATAATTAATAAAAATTAAAAAGAAAAGAAAAATAAATTATAAATAAAAAATTAATTTGCATGGAAATCAATTTTTAAAGAAATTAAAATCCATAAAAATAAAACTCAAAAACAATAAAAAAATAATTTAAATTAAAAATTAATAAACTCAAAAATTAAATTAAAAAATAAAATTATTAAAAAGAAATAAAGATGAATGAAAATTAAAAAATGAAAATATTTAAATTAAAAATTGAAATTTTTAATTAGAAATTTAAATTAATAAAAATAAAAATTACTTAATATTTCAAATTAAAAAAATATCGAAAATTAATAAAAATAAAATAAAATAATCTAAATTAAAACTAAAAAATGGAAAATTAAGAATTGATTAAAAGTCTAAATTAATATAAACAAACATTAAAACAATGAACTAATCAATTAAAAAATTAAATATTTAATATTTCAATAATTCAAAATAAAAATAATAAAATTAAAGGTAAAAACATTCAAAAATTCCAAACAAAAAATAATTAAATTGATTAAAAGTCTAAATTAATATAAACAAACATTAAAATAATCAACTAATCAATTAAATATTTAAATATTTAATAATTAAAAAGTTTAAAATAAAAATTAAAGCTAAATAATCATTCGAAAATTCAAAGTAAAAATTAATAAAACTAAAACTAAAATAATTAATAAATCAATAATAAATATTAAATCAAAATAACAAGGAATTAAAAATAATAATTAAATATTAAATTTAATATAAACTAAAACAAATACACTTAAATTCAAAGATAATTAGAATTATTAAAATGGAAATACAAATTAAAAATAATGCTCTTAATAATGGGAGTAAGGGTAATAAATTAAAATAAATAAAACATATCAAAATTAATATAAACTAAAATAAATAAACTATTAAAATTATTAAAAAAGAATTAAAAATTAAAAATAATAAAAACACTCTTGATAAGGGTAGTAAGGGTGATAATGTGGTAAGGTGGAAACTTGTTTTTAATGTAGCTAAATTCTAAATAAACTTGATATACTTCCAAAAGAAAATAGATCTCTTTCTTCATTATCAAATAGTGAATTACAGAGTTTCCTAAATAGGTAAACAACTCCCAACTCGAGTTGCCAAGTAAAATTTAACAAACTTTGATTAAATCTACTCTAGGTGGTGAAAATTGCTATTTTTGGCAGTTTACTAGAAGCTGCTATTCTTAGTAAGTTCGCATGCTTAGTCATACGGGCATAGAAATTGCCATGCATCTTCTATATTCCTAAATTAGAGGAATTTCCAAATTCATAACTCATAATGCAACTAATAGACTAAAATTAACTAATGCCAAAAATAGGAAAAAACTGAACTATAACTTAAATCCTAATTTTTGGCCTCAAGATGGAGGATTTAGGGCCCAAAAATGTGCCAAAACTTGCTCTAACTAGTAGGGTTTGTTGCCGGTACATTAGTCTCAAAAAAACATGTGGTTTCAAAAAAATGGACTCAAATGAACACCTGGAGCTCAAGTTATGACCTTGTTAAGTTCCTTCTAATTATGGTGCATCACTTTTGAGAGATTGATCAAGCTAAATTTTGATGGAGACTGCAAAGGAACTACAGGGGTGGATGTATCTTCAGGAACTCTCATTGTGGCTTTGGATTTTGATTATGGTGTATCTTCTAATAACTTTGCGCAAGAAATGGTTCTTCTGTTTGGCTTGCTAGAAGCAAAAAAGAGAAATTGGCATCACATTTGGATTGAAGGGATTCCATTGTTATTATTAATACGACTCAAGGACGTTCCCCAAGACCTCGGCGTTTGAAGTCTATTTGCCCAAATATTAAAGGCAATTTTGCCTTCACTTTTAGAAGTAAAAATTTTGCACACATTGAGGAAAACAATAATGTGGTAGATGGTTTAGCAAATAAAGGGGTTGGATTATTGGATAATCTTCAAGTAATATCCCAATATTAGGATTTAGGCTTCCACAATGATAGTTAGGTATTTTGGTAGGGGATGCGCGCATGGCATCAATTCAAGGGGGTAAATTATTGTGAAGGCCACCTTCTAATTATTTCCTTACCTCTTGGAGTGATGTCGATTGAGTTGAAAGATTTTGGAAAATATTTAGGTCTCTTGTGTGTGTGAATTTTTATTGATTTGGGTGGAGGTGTGCGTATTTAAGGCTGGCCGGTGGTGAGGTGATGTCCATCCCTCACGTCTTATTATTTCCTTGTATGTTGATCCTTCTTCCCTTTTGTTTCATCTCTACTTCTTTTTGTCACATGGCATCGGAGGAGGGTCCGGTTACGAGGCCTCGTCGAAAGAGGTGTCGCAGCTCAAAGTGGGAGTCCTTAGGCGAATCCTTCACGGATTGGATGAGTGGGAGAATAAAAAATACGTGATGTGCCTTGCTAGTTGAAAAGGTTTGGATGGTGGCAGAGAGTTTTGAAGCAGAGGATGAAGAGGTTGACATCTACAATAAGATGCGGAAGCTCATGTTGGATCCTAACCATTCTATTGGTCTCCAAAATGTATTTGAAGTAGCTCAGGGTTTGAGTGTTGTAAATATCCTGTCAAATTCGTTGGGCCAGTTCATCCAACATAAGGAGCTTAGGCATTTTGAGGAAATGTTGGTCAGCATGCAATACCATATTCATGTTATGGCTCACGGGATTCAGGATCTTTCTTACGGTTTAGAGGTTGTTGCTGAAAATCAATCGCTGAGGCTTATTGAGAAATCCAAAGTGGATATCCCTGAATGTTGTGTTTCTCGCTCTCCCTCCTCCTCGCCACCCCAAAGCAACTCTAAGGTGGAAATTCTTGTTAAGAAGTCGTCCAGGTGCTAGCAGGGAGTTGTGAGCTTAAGGGTGGTTTTTTTGTTGTAATGTGGCGGGTTTCTATCTCTTGGTGTCCTAGTCTCGCTTGGTCTCGAGTTTTTGCTCCAATTTCAAGGTGTATTTGTAAATAGTAGTTAATAGATATGTATTTTGATATGTGGATGCACGATAATGTGCCAATAATGTTTCCTGAGAGTCCATGGATGATTGTAAATATCATGGACTGGTTTGGAAAGATTTTTAAGCAGTAGGGCCTTCTCCTAGGGGTCATAAGAAAAAAAAATTAATAATAAAGAAAAGGTAAAATTAAAATTAATAAAAAATTAAATTAAAATCACTTAATAAAATAGATTTTTTATTATTGAGTTGAAAAAATGAATAAAAGTAAAAAAATAAAAATTAAATAAAATGAAAAGAAATTAAAAATAATAAAAAAATAAATTTTTAATAAATTAATAAATATAAATATTAAAAATAGTAATAAAATAAAGCTTAATACAATTTTAAAAAGATTTTTTAAAATTAAAAATAAAAACAATAAAAATTAAAATATAAATCATATATTGGGTAAGTGCACGAAGTTGGGCGCTGCCAAAGTGGACAAAAACCTAAAAAAGTAAAACACGTACGCGTTATTATGTTATAACGCAATTGCGTTTTAAATTCTTAGGTTTGGGAGTTACCAAAGCATAACATGTATGCATTATGTCTCGCTATAAAAAAGGAGACCGAGCCTCTATCATTTTATCTCCCTCAAACGCGAGTTTCAGAGCTTAACCGTGCCCTCACATTTTTTCATTCAGCTAGATCTCAAGCTCAAAGGATCATTTCTAGATCGCCAGGAAGATCTAAATCGACTATGGTGCCGCGGAGAAGAGGTAGGTACAATTATTTGCTCAAAATTGCATTGAAATATGATAATTATAGATTAAAATTTGAATTGAATACATTTTTTTATTGTTACAGTTGGAGGTCGAGGGAATCAACCACAAACAAACCATGTTATTCCAGTCATCCCTCCCAACACTCCCACAATTTCTCAACATCCCCCAGGTAGTCAAGATGATTTAGCAGCCCACATAGTTGAAAACAAAATTGAAATTGAGGATTTAATCAAAAAAATGAGGAATTCACAATCTACAAACCCCTACCATGTAATGCCCGCTAACACAACCCACTTAAGACCCAAGAACAACCTAGGAATAGTTAGGAAAATTATGGAATAATTTTTTTTTTGTTTAAAAGAGTCTTCAACCGTGTTACAAGACAACAATTGTCATAGACAAGGTTCTAGATCAATTTGTAGTGCCTTGTTTGGCGTATAGTTGGTGAGAAGTAATGAAACAAATTTATATTTTTATCCACCCACCGTATGTCTTCTTCCTTGCTGGCTGCATATCTTTCAAATCAGATTTTTAATTTGATTTTCCATGTGGTTGTCTTTTACCCGCCTTTGCATTGAAAATTCCCCACCTTCTTGGCGTGTTCAACTCCTCACAGGTTGGTGGCCGCACCTGCCCATTTATTAAATTATTGACTTGCAACCTACTGTCACGTGGTCTACCCGCTTGCGCTCGTCCTAAATCACGTATGTTTGTTTTGCACTCCATCAAATGCTGAAATGCATGAATTGCTTTGCGTGTTCTCGGGACAATGGATTCGTTGATGGTGAAATGAAGGTCTGTCGCCTTGGTGTTGCGTGAGAGGGTTTGGATCCTCAAAATCGTCTTTGTCATGCAAAGGTGCAGGCATGTCCGAGGAGCGTTGAACCGAAATCCTCCTAGAAAGTGCCGTGAGGAAGATTTAGCCAGTATCAGCAGCCTACTGCTGTGCTCGAGGTAAACTTATCTCGAAAAACCAATGGCCTCCAGAGAGAGCCGAGCGATGCGCACACTGCCACGGTGGCGAGCTCGAAGGAACCGTTGGTGTTGATCCCGATGTTCTCGCGTTACACGCGACCAGTCATGATCGGTTGCAAGCGAATCTTGCAGGCGTAATGTGCAGTTCCTGCAAAAACGAGATAAAGTTTTAGTTGAGTTGTCTTTCCTTTTCATTTTGGAAAGTAAACCTGTCCGTGTGGTGAATTTAACATGGAATAAGCTCGATCAAACCTTGAGGCAAGTTTTGCAATGAGGTTGAGAGTGCGTTCACTACTGTTTCTATTCTGACCATAAGTTATTCCAGCGCCTAGCCCATGGGTTTGATATGGTGGTTATAGATGAAGCTACAAGCTAGGGAAGTAGGCGTGTTACTTCCACTTTCCTTGGGAGCTGTAAGGTGTGTTCTTGTTGGGATCCACAAAGAATCGCTGCAGCAGATAAAGCAAGCCGAACGGCTTGTTATTAAGTTGGTGAAGCCTATGTGAACATTTCCAGCGAAAGGTTGTCCAACTATGTTGTTTTTTGCAAAGACTAATGTATCCTCCGAGTCGGGACTCTCCTTGAAGACATTCTGTCAATCGACCTTGTGGACAAAGTGAGAGAGTTACCAGGAGACCTGATGAAAATTATTGCAAGGATTCTTTTATGAGACTTTACTTGTTTTCTTGCCTTAACTCATGGAAGAGAATCTCTTAGGCGTGGATCTGTATCATGTCAGAATATTCATGAAGCACAATTTGCCTTGCAACTATATGAGCATCTTCAACGAGTCACTATGTTGGCAGGCATAAAGGTCTCTGTTGGAATTATCATCACCTTACAAGCTACAGCTGTACTGTTTGCACCGAGAGTTTGATGTTGTCCTCATATATCACAAGAGGAAGGAAAGATTGGTTGTTGTATCTGAGGAAACAACTACCGGTGTTCACAGGCTGTACCAGATGCAAGCTATTGGATCGCTGCTCTTCCCTGCTATTAATGACAATGATTCTGTTACCAAGAGCAAGTTCGATAGCTTGTACGGATGCAGGCACTCTCTGCTAGATGGTCTGATGAGAGCCACTGATGTGATGATTGCTGGCAAGGTTGCTGTTGTCTGTGGAAATGGAGATATTTCTTCTGCTTCGCCGCCTTCACACAATTTTTTACCTTCGTTGAGTTATTCCACTTGACCGCTCCACCACTACGGCCTCTGTCTTCTCATAAATTGGTTTGTTGTCCAGTTTGTAGGCAGCTTGTTTACCCTAATGAGGCTTTGCAAACCCGATGCACACATCTTTACTGCAAGCCTTGCCTAGCTTATGTGCTGAGTACTACTAGGGCCTGCCCTTATGACGGGTATTTGGTTATCGATCTGATTGAAGGCATTGCAAGAGGCAAATCCGTTCCGGTTACGATGATCTTTTATAGGTTGTGTGACAGCTCATTGCACTGTACCCCCAAAGCAAATTGCATTGAAGCAATCTAGTGTTTGGACAGCCACCTATTGCATCCTTCTAGTCGTGCCTTCAAAAGGGAATCCTGGTGTGGTATATTGCAAGAAAAGACCAGTGAAGCAGAGGATAAAGCGGAGGGCGTGTGGCTGTAGCAGTCCCTGCTGGATGCGTTAAAACAGGCAAGATAGACTAACCATATACATAATATGCTAGTATCTAATAAACCTCTTGAAATGAAACTTTTTCTTTCTAGAAATTGGTTTAAATCTGTGATTTTGTGGATTTGTGTTCAATATATGGTCAATAGTTTGTTACTTCTAGATTTGCCTCTGTTGGTTGTTCTTGTTGACGTGATCAACCCATTTTTATATATAAAACAAACAAAGGTTCTCAGTGTATGCTTTGATTGATCATATGAAAAATATATATATATTTATATAATTTTAAAGTTACTTCCTTCTGCAAAAATGTCGTTGTTTCTTTTGTGAACCTGGGTATGTAATCGCCCTAGAACATTGCAAGTAGCGTTGACTAGTATTGGTTTCCTACGTTATGTTGTTGCCCTAGAGGAAAACATACAGTTAAATTATTATTATTATTTTTATGATAAGCATGATTATGCACTTCGTGTATTGTGCAAATTATTAGGGCTTTTGGAAATTAGAAGTTCAATATATATGCTTGTTAAGAAGGAAGTTTTGGGCCGAAAATACGTCCTGGGTTGATAGAAGGGCATAAATTATTGATAGAACCCCATTTTGATTCTACTCTTTCTATGAGTAAAATTTGATAAAATTAATGACCTTTATGGTGTTAAGATATGGTATGTTGATGATTCCTTGTGTGATCGATTTAATCACGTATAGACATAATGCCTTGATGGAGTAAGGTAATATCTTTCACGGTTCGTGAAAGTTAAGGTTTTCATCAACTGCTTAAGGTAACATGAAGTTCCTTAATTTAGTCAAACTTGTTTTGTACTTCCTTCTTGATGAGTGACCTTTCATTGCAAATTTAGAATGATTGTGATGGAAGATCGTGAATACATTTTGTTGTCAAAAAGGGAAAAGAAGCTATGGAATAGTTTGTTTATGTGTCGAATGTAATAATTGTAATTACATCGTTATAGAAGTTCGTTATTGGAGGATATCTATCTTCAATGGTATATTATGTGTTTAATCTCTGCATAGGTTACCATAAACTTAGTGATGAGATGTAAATTAAGGAGAGTTGAGAGACCTTTTCCTTTGTATACATCGTTTATGATATTAGGAAGTGAGTTGATGTCGGAAAATTTCAACCAAGTCTAGATTCATGGCTATGTTCCTCTAGAACGGGAGGATTACAAATCTAAAGTATTATGAAAATTGCAAGGATGTGTTTAGAATGCTAGATTGCCTACTCAACTTGGGTATTAATGAGGCTTTTCGCTATGCCGGCCCCAGTTATGTCCAAGAGGTAGGTCATTAGACAATGCCTATTCCGCATTCTTATCGTCATTTCCACTCATCCTTATTAGCTATGAAGTCACTTATTACCTAAGATATAATGGTCAGGGTTGAATATATGATCTTCATCCTTAAAACCTTTTGATTAAAAAGTAAAAGTAAAATTATAAAGAAAATTTATTAAAATTCAAATATTTAAAAAGTAGAAATTGATGGAAACTAAAAATTAATAATTAAATAATTAACAAAACATAATAATTAATAGAAATTAAAAAAATCAAATTAATTACTAATTAAATTTCAAATTTAAAAATATATTAATTTTAATAAAAATAGAAATTAATTTGAGTAATAATTAATAATTTAAAATGTAAAAAATAATATTATATTAAAAAGTTAAAAAGTAAAAATAAAATGAGAATTTATTAAAATTCAAAAATTAGAAATTGATTAAAAATTAAAATTAATAAAACTTATTAATTAATAAAAATTAAATATTAAAAAAAAAAGTTGTAAAATAATTCATGAAAATCAATTAAATAAATTAAAAATTAATAAAAATTAGAAATAAATTAAAAAATAATTTAAAAAATTAATAGAAATATAAAATAATAATAAAATATTAAAATGAAAATTAATTAAATTGAGATATTAGAAATTAGAATTTGATTAAAAGTGAAAATTAAAAATTTAATTACAAAAAATTAAAAAGTAATAAAGGTTAGAAATTAAAATCCATTAAAAATAATAAATTAATTAAATTTAAATTTAAAATTAAAACTAATTAAAAAGAAAATTAATAAAAATTACAAATTAAATATTGATAAATCTGAAATATTAAAAATTAAAATTAATAAAAATTTGAAATTGATTAAAAATTAAATATTAAAACTTAATAATTGATAAAAGTTAAAAATATTAAATTAATTATTAATAATTAAAACTTAAAATAAAAATTAAAAAATAATAAGAAAAGTGAAAATTAAAAATTTAATTAAAAAAAAAAATTAATAAAAGTTAGAAATTAATTAAATTTAATAATTTAAAATTAGAACTAATTAAAATGAAAATGAATAGAAATTGCAAATTAAATATTGATAAATATGAAATATTAAAAATTAAAATTAATAAAAATTTGAAATTGATTAAAAACAAAATATTAAAACGTAATAATTGATAAAAGTTAAAACTATTAAATTAATTATTAATAATTAAAACTTAAAATAAAAATTAATTATTTTTTTTTGAAAAACACTAAAATTTGAAAAATAAAAAATAAAAAAAAATTTAAAACTATAAAAATGATTGAAAAACAGATTATTAAAACTTAAAATAAAAATTAATTAATTTTTTTTTGAAAACAAGAAAAATTATTGAAAAACTATAAAAATAAAATAAACTATTAAAAATTTAAATTAATAATTTTAAAAAGTCAAAAAATAGAATCCATAAAAAAATTAAAAATAGAAAAAAATTAAGTATCGCTTAAATTAATAAAAATTAGAAATCCATTAAAAGTAGAAATTTGATTACCGCTTGGTTATGGGATATTCTAGTGAATTTTAACCCTTAGTATGGTAGCGGGGCTTGTCCCATGTTATTACTCTCTTGCTCCCTAGTCATGATTCAATAGAGATGGTATGTTCCTTTGATTTGTGCATCATGTTGGAATGAATTGATATAACCTTGTTTTGTTTCCGCAAACGAGTACTGTTAAACTTTGCTCTTGAGTTAAAATGTTGAGTTGTAAATCCTCCTAAGGCTTAGTAGCAATGAGTTTGTAAGCACTATAAAGTGAGCTGGATAATCCCGATAAAAGTTAAATGAAAATTTATGTATACGAACATATTAATGTAGATGTGATCTAATTGATAACCTTTGAGACTGGAACAATTAAGAGGAAACTATCTTTTGTAATGAAATATATGATTACTTATTATTTTTTTCCGGGCCAAACTAATAAACATTATCCTTTATGGTGAAATCTTAAATGACCTCATGGTGAAAGCAATCAGAACGCACCAAAAATACCAACACAAGAACAACACAAAGAAATACAGATAACTTTTTTTTGACTTGCTTTGACTCCACACGACACAACATTTCGTCACAAGGTTACAACCAACACTTGGAACCACTTGTTACGGGGAAGACCACAAGGTCAAGACGGAAACGCTCACACTTATCAAGGACAATCTATTTTTCTTTTGATGAGACAACATGGAACCACATGACACACTCACACTAGGGCAAGCCACAAGAAGAAATGGTTAGGGTTTATTTATTTTGGTAAGACACCCTTTAGCTCATGACTTAAGTTTTCAGAAGGAATCAATATATGATTCGCACAAATTCATCTCACCAACTGAGTTAATTTCTTATACACTGAAGAGTAGTTCACTTAAAGTCTTCTCCTACTTGCTAAATCTTATTATCTTCCAGAAACTAACCATTGTTTTCCCTTAAGCTTGTTTAAGAGTTCATCCAAAAGGGGTAGTGTTCACTAGTTTAGCTAGGGATATCAATTTATAAATGTTTACTTCACAAAGGATGGTTTCATTTTGATCACTCATGGAATTATTTGATTTCAAATAGATCACCTTTACATTTATTTGTTGAATATAAAATTATTATTTTTGTTTAGCTTCTTTAAGGGTTAACCGACTCATTTTACTTTACTTATAAAATATTGTCACTAAGTCTTAGAAAGATTTAACTTAACAATTTATTCTCAAGATCAAAGTTTTACAATACTCATATCAATGTAAAGATTGAATGTCATTTCTCACAAGGATAATTTCAAGTTTAACTACACAAGAACAAGACACTTTATTTCACCATTACCAAACAATACAAGGCAAGAGGTCATATCAACTCTCTTTACAAGCAATGTTACACAATTTACAACACATTGGACATTTTTACAAGGAACTTCATAAATTGCACTGATGAAACCTTTACAACTCTTTCCTTTAATCTACTCGCATAATCCATCTGCACAAATACTTAACTAAATCAGTTCGCAGAACCGAGCATGTTAAGGCTACACATAGCAATAGTAAGCTAACATTTAACAATATCAAGAAAGGAAATTCTAATTCAAAAATGGATTAAAACACAACCACAACTCCAAAATTATCACATGAGAGAGAAATCTAAACCATCCAGCAAGGAGAAAGTCAAAATACCAGTAAGAACAAAATTACATAAATCAAGGCAAGACCTTATGGGTTAGGAACAAGAAAGTCAAGAGTGTTGATATCTCCTTCATGTAATCCTATGGGTTACGTGATTGGAATCCAAAATTTACTCCATCCAACTAAAGGGGTCCAAGAGAAGACAAAGCGTACTAATTATGATCGTAGGCGCGAAGCAAAATGACGTTATCCAATTCTTCCAGGGGGGCTTCATAGTAATATGGGTTCGACGCCCTTAAAAGAACACAACTATAGTTTCAGTTTTAACCAAGGAGTTTACCACTACCTTCTTATAGGATTTCTTAAACGTAGTACTAGTTAACCAAACAAATCCACTTTTCCAAAAGCGTACAAAAGAGACACAGAAAGGGCCATTATTCTACCAACAAACCCTATCCTAATCGTCAACTTCTCTACATAATATAAGGGAAGACTAAACCCAAAAGTCTTAATAATTTTTATATATTTCCGATTCGATAATGTCAATAAACATTAAAATAAAAATTGATTTCCTTAACAAGGCCACAAAATGGGACCTTTTAGTAACCAAGTTTGAAGAATAAGATATTCGAGTTCGAAACAAAGGGATTCGATACACAGAGGGTCAAACACCAACGATGCCCCACTCAAAAGACCTTACCACGAGTACAAGCACAAAAAAATAAGAACCAACGCACATATCCATCGGAAGGTTACGTAGGCGCGGTCGTGCCTAGAAGTTCTATGAACTCCTTGCCAAAGGTATAGAAGATGGAAATTTTACCCGATCCATGTGGGCTTATCGAGGAAAAGTCTAGCAAATATCAAACAGAGAAATATAACAGCACCTATGATATTATCACCGTAATCAGTCATTTGTCATCTAACAGAAACGAGTTCACGAGTCCAATACCATGGATTCACCTACAACTTTTGTTTCGGTCCAGCTATTAATAATTGCTTGCTCATGACCCTTAATAAAATTTGAAGAGATTTCATTCAATTAAACTTACAATGTTTCCCCTTACTTTAATCAACAAGAGTTTGAACCAGAAGAGGTATAGTAATTCTCTCAACACGTAGAGGCCAAAATAGATGTCGGGTTATTCATCCTCTAGAACTAGGTACAAAAGTCAACCATGTACAGTTCTATAGCAAAACCCTAATGCCATTTCTAATCAAACAAAAAGTAAGGAATGCCCACAGGCTTAAACAAGTTTTAGAACACAATGTCACTATTAATGTACCTTTTAGCAAAACAGGAGAGCCCTAAACAGGAAATACGTATTTATTCAACCAAAAGAGGTATGTAGGCTTAACCTTCCATTTAGTAACCTTCAATTATAATTACCATCACAGAATTCTTTTTAAAAGAAAGTCATATAAGCAAACAAAACTCAATAATGTTTCCTTCCCTACGAACTAGACTGCATCACTCAATATTGCAGTAACCCATTTAGACAAATATGAAATAGAGTAAGCTATAAGAGAGGAAAGAACATTCCAAGCAAAATCAGCGAAATTGGAACGAGATTTAAAGGAACAACCAACACAATCAGCGTAGCGATATAAACAACCACGAAAACATTTGTCTAGGCGCCATTCAAGAGGAAAGAAAATTCATTTCAAGATACTGAAAGAAGGTAGAAAACTATTACAAGGAGTAGATTTAACATGCCTGATTATAATTCTTCCAACCAACAAGCACGTCGACTGGGCTCAGTGCAACAAAGAACACAACCTCGCGCAACTTCTCTTCTCCGCCACACCGAAGATCCATATCCTCTTAACGGCCATGCTTGGCATAGGAAAGGGGGTGATTGAAACATGCCTTCTTGGAATCCTCGGGAGCAACTCCGGAAGATAGAAGCACTCGTTCTCTTCAAGAGCATCACAACCACCATAGAAAACCCACACAACCAATGCACTAAACTTAATATAGATAAACACAAGTAACATATAATCAAGGACCACATTTAATCTACCAAGAGCTTGAACTATCCATTACTCGGTATTGGATTATTTCTCTAAATCCTACATGTTAACTACATTGGTACATAGATATTAGCAACCGAGGAATTTCACTAACCCCTAAATATAATTTCTGAGACTCTGAAGAAAATGGAAAAACAAACATCAGTGTGAATACCAAATAAGGTGGCCCTCATATCCAAAACAATAAATAAATCCAACATATACATTACTTACTAAAACTAAGGAAAAACAAGGTGTTGAAGCCTCAATAACTAGGACAATAAACATATCTAACACATAAATTAGTTACTCGAATTACAAGAACGTGTAAAAATTGTAAACGCTAGAAAGATCAAAGAGTCAAAACTACAAATAAGGTGAAGTTGGATGATGAAGATTTTCTAGAGTAAAGCAAACCCTAACTTATTAGTCCTTTCAGTACATTGTAATTTACAAAAGCAATAAGAGTTGGCTTATCTGTCTTATAATACACGTAGAGAATTTATTAACACGGAATTTTAAAATCTACCACCCGAAGGTATATGTACTGCAATAGCTAAATAATAAAACCGCCACAATATCATAGAGTACTAAACCACCACCAGACACAACTGTAATAAAATACATAACATAAATCCATATCAAACATAGTAATGTAGCGGAAATGCTACGACAGAAAAAAAAAAATTAAAAACCCTAAACAATCCTCGAAAAACAAGTAAAAGCTTAGAAACCTTAAACGTTTTTACTGAACTCTTGATGTTAAAACCACCTAAAAGCATAAATAATGGAAGAGACATCGACTGACCTTGGCCTCGGTTTCTCTGTTTGCCCTCATGATATGATGCCGCCTCCATTTTTTTTTCTTTTTTCTAATCTTGGCCTCTGTTTCTCTGTCTCCCCTGCGCAAGTTATGGCCGCTCGCAATAAGATGCCGCCTCCATTTTTTTTTCCTATTTTTAATCTGAAATAATGTTCATGGTAGTAACAAACAGATATACAAATACAAGCACAGAAATCAAGCACAATATATATGAGACAGAACGCGCACATTCACACTACACATGATGCACATGACCCATCAATCAAACCCTCGCACTATAATTAAATTCCTCTCCTCTCAAGATGCATAATGCGGATACATGGGCAACATCCGCGCATCCGGATTCAACCATACGAACAATGCAACTGAAAATGATATATAATGAGTATACTAAATCGACAAGGGTATCCACACCGAGTATCCGCTATCGATATCAAACGCTCCAAATAAAATACGTAGGAAACATCCACATCGGGTATACACACCGAGAATCCCAAATTTGAGGATGCATTCGATACTAAAGATAACAATGTAGCTGGACATCCTACTTTGTTGGAAGCGCTCAATAGGCTTCTACCACAGTGCAAGATTTTTGCAACAACTGATCACGACTTTCCTCGCGTGCAAACCCACGATCAACACCACGGGATTCCTTGCTCGCCTCCTTGGGCACACTTAGCTCTCTCTCGCCACCGATTTTCTGAGATAAGTTTACTTCTCTCCCCACTTACTCTCCATAACGCCGAACCACCTCCTCATTTTTCCTAGAGAATTTCTTCTACGCTCCACGTTTGGTATCACCAAAAGTGTCTCCTTGTTTATTGCATTTGGTGAGAAGCCATTTCAGGGCGCCCCTGCCAATCTGACCCGACTCACCCACCTCGCCTTCAATTCTCTCGAAAAACCGTCCCATTCTTTCATTTGGTCAAGCAATTAAATACATTCACCAAACTACTCCTCACGCAAGAAAACACGCGCCTTCCCACGCCTCCACTCCGCTTTCCATTTTTTTAAATTTATTTGTTTCAAAATTTTTACTTTCATTATTATTGTTATTTATTTCAGAGGGGTTCGAACCGCAGATTGTCTATCCAAAATCCCAATCGATGCCATTTACCCTTCCTTAAGCAAGCAGAACGTGGTCGACAATATCAGAAATACGGATTAATATTAATTTCTTTGTCGGTTGATAACTCACTACTAGCTTGGATGTCATGTAACTATTCTTATCTCCTATAATATCAGACATTATAGAAAATGTAACAACGAATTCCACCAAATGGGCAAGTATAATTTGAGTCATGTCTAATGGAACCCTACCCGTCACACGAAAAATGTGATTAATAGATTTTTAATTAAGAAAAGGGTCGTAAAGCACTCAGGAATTCATATCCACAAAGAATAAGGAAAACAATTTATATCCTAAGCTCATAAAGATTATTCAGGAAAGAGTAGAGATATTCCATGCTTAGCACTCGATCGCCACAGGATGAATAGGTGTAATGTAGAACAGGGCATTACATTCTCCTCCCCTTAAGAAAGCATCGTCCTCGATGCGACATTACACGGAGGAAAGTAAATGGTCCGCAACCAAGAACAGGTAAAGGAGAAAGTACACCCTATGGTTTAAAATTTTAGTTGATTAAAGCACGGTCACAAGGTAGCCTTAGTAACATTTGGTAGAAGTTTTAACTTTCAATGTTCTGTGAAGATTGGCAGTTCTTTCTTGTTCATCATTTCATTAGTCTCTTTTCATTAGCACTATTCTTAGTTTAATTTCTTTTAAAATTTCATCATTGCAGAGTCTTGGTTTATTCTTTATTGTGGGTGCCCAACATGAACTGCTAACACAACACCCTATTAGGTTCAAAAGACACTACAGATTCACAATCACACAAGTATATACTTCAAGATTGTATTACACCACAAAAGGTTACACAATTACGGAATAGAATAGGCACACTCCACATAACATAGTACTCATCACACATCAATGACTGATATACCAAAATACTTAACCAAAACAGTACTACAATCCACTAGACATTTCCTCAATTTGCATCAATGAAAAACTCACATAACACCAAACAAATGCCACAGGTACATAGTGTCCACAAGGGGATCAATGACATGTCCACAACATCACAACACATATCCATCTGACATGAGTAACACATACATCAAAAGACCACTACCAAACATCACAATAACTCAACATATATCCTGAAACATCAACCATACAGACAAATATCATAAGCCTCCCTCAAACTCTTATGCCTCCCTCAAGTCTCTTATGCCTCCCTCAAGTCTCTTATGCCTCCCTCAAGTCTCTTATGCCTCCCTCAAACTCTTATGCCTCCCTCAAGTCTCTTATGCCTCCCTCAAACTCTTATGCCTCCCTCAAACTCTTATGCCTCCCTCAAGGAGGCCGGTTGTCCCTATGGTCCAAGACACATAGAGTTCGAACACTCCTAACCCAAGTGACATAATAACGCGTGGTTCAACAACCCGCTAGTTATATGTACCCCTTGGGGCGTACCCCCATACAACGAAGCGGGTCCATAGGTCCAACCAATCCATGGTGCATCCCATGACCCTATTCCACACATCACGACATTAGAACCAGCACAACAATCCAATCAAAGTGCCAAGTGGCAAAGTACAAGCCTTGGGCAAGGCGGTAAAAATTCCAAATTTAAAAGAAGACCCCAAATCAAGCTAAAATAAATGGCCAAATAGCCAAAGTTAGTATCAAAATCCCCATGTTAGTGCCACAAACCAAGGAAATGCCCAAAATTGTAAAGCATTGCAATCAAGAAAAGATGTTGGTCCTTGCAAAATAAAGTAAAAGCTCAATTTACGAATAAAATCAACTTATAATAATGTCACATTACGATAACTGTGTGGCCTTATCTAGCCACCAAAGGGGTACTCAACGAGTTGCTAGCACTCGGAACATCGAGCCTCAGCTCGTAAAATACATATCAATAATACAACTGTCATCACCTCCATCTGAATCATCCCGCCACCCTTCGACAAGGCTAAACATAGTCATAGATACACTAAGGTTGCATACATACAACCACATAGGGAGAGAGGAAAGAATCACATGTTATCTACTAAACCGAGTTTTAGCTCGAGTTATTGACCCATGGTACACCATTCCTCACTCTCAACATACACTTCTACCGATTTCCCTCAGGATCGGTTAGCGTAAGGTTCACAACATAACATACAACAACATCACTAACATAATGGTGGCACACACATAACTACCATAACGTCTCACGTATGGTATGTATACAGGGTAGATCACAATCATACATCCACAGGGCGTAATACATCACTTTACCACATTCTGCACCCAAAGTGCAATCACCATACGATAGGGTTCATACACTCACCGTATGACCCAAAATCACAACATGAAGCATTACATATTTGCACAGTCATACATACGATGAACATAATACATCACAACATAACATCCATTGCTACATAACAAGGTGGTACACACATTTCTTCAGAACATGGTAAAAACATCATGATACAACTCATTTCTTTTAACATCAACTAGTCATACAACACATTGATACACCCACATATCACAATATGCCACAATGCTCCAACACTACGTCATCCACATTAGAATTCTTTTCACACATCACAAACAATAATTCACACGTGAACTCTTCCTAGAATCCACAAGAAGGAGAGAGAATACTCCCATCCCCAAACATATCAACATGATCACAAACACGCACAAGGTGACATACCCATAATGTGCGTTCACAATATCACAATTACGACAATAATCACATCACGTTTAAAGCACATTACTCTTCCAATATCTACCACCATCATGCAACATCATCATCATCATGCAGTATCATCATGTAACACCACCACCACCATGTAACATCATCATACAACACCAATCCGGCCCATAGGTTCGAGAGCATGAACCTACGCTCTGATACCAAAGTGTAACACCAAAAATACCAACACAAGTGAACAACACAGTGAAATACAGGATAACTTTTTTTTTTTTTTGACTTGCTTGACACATAACATGGCGCAACATGTCGTCACCAAGGTTACAACTAACACTGTGAACAACTTGATACAAGGATGGCCATAAAGGCAGCACGGAAACGTTCACACCTATCAAGGACAATTTATTTTTCTTTTTGACGAGACAACATGGAAGTCCAACCACATGACACACTCACAGCTAGGGCAAGCCACAGTAAGAAATGGTTGGGGGTTATTTATTTTGATAAGACACCCTTTAGCTCATGACTTAAGTTTTTAGAAGGAATTTAATCAATATATGATTCGCACAAATTCATCTCACCAACTGAGTTAATTTCTTATACACTGAAGAGTAGTTCACTTAAAGTCTTCTCCTACTTGCTAAATCTTATTATCTTCCAGAAAATAACCATTGTTTTCCCTTAAGCTTGTTTAAGAGTTCATCCAAAAGGGGTAGTTCACTAGTTAGCTAGGGATATCAATTTATAAATGAATTTACTTCTCAAAGGATGGTTTCATTTTGATCACTCATGGAATTATTTGATTTCAAGTAGATCACCTCTACATTTATTTGTTGAATATAAAATTATTATTTGTTTAGCTTCTTAAGGGTTAACCGACCCATTTTACTTTACTTATAAAATATTGTCACTAAGTCTTAGAAAGATTTAACTTAACAATTTATTCTCAAGATCAAAGTTTTACAATACTCATATCAATGTAAAGATTGAATGCCATTTCTCACAAGGATAATTTCAAGCAAACTACAAAAAAAGAACAAGACACTTTATTTCACCATTACCAAACAATACAAGGCAAGAGGTCATATCAACTCTCTTTACAAGCAATGTTACACAATTTACAACACATTGGACATTTTACAAGGAACTTCATAAATTGCACTGATGAAACCTTTACAACTCTTTCCTTTAATCTACTCGCATAATCCATCTTGCACAAATACTATCTAGAATCAGTTCGCGAGAACTGAGCATGTTAAGGCTACACATTGCAATAGTAAGCTAACATTTAACAATATCAAGAAAGGAAAGTTCTAATTCAAAAATGGATTAAAACACAACTCACAACTCCAAGATTAATCACATGAGAGAGAAATCTAAACCATCCAACAAGGAGAAAGTCAAAATACCAGTAAGAACAAAATTACATAAATCAAGGCAAGACCTTATGGGTTAGGAACAAGAAAGTCAAGAGTGTTGATATCTCCTTCATGTAATCCTATGGGTTACGTGATTGGAATCCAAAATTTACTCCATCCAACAAAAGGGGTCCAAGAGAAGACAAAGCGTACTAATTATGATCGTAGGCGCGAAGCAAAATGACGTTATCCAATTCTTCCAGGGGGCTTCATAGTAATATGGGTTCGACGCCCTTAAAAGAACACAACTATAGTTTCAGTTTTAACCAAGGAGTTTACCACTACCTTCTTATAGGATTTCTTAAACGTAGTACTAGTTAACCCAAACAAATCCACTTTTCCAAAAGCATACAAAAGAGACACAGAAAGGGCCATTATTCTACCAACAAACCCTATCCTAATCGTCAACTTCTCTACATAATATAAGGGAAGACTAAACCCAAAAGTCATTAATAATTTTTATATATTTCCGACAATGTCAATAAGTACATTAAAATAAAAATAAAAATTGATTTCTTAACAAGGCCACAAAATGGGACCTTTTAGTAACCAAGTTCAAGAATAAGATATTCGAGTTCGAAAACAAAGGGATTCGATACGCGGAGGGTAAACACCAACGATGCCCCGCACTCAAAAGACCTTACCACGAGTACAAGCACAAAATAAGAACCAACGCACATATCCATCAGGAAGGTTACGCAGTGCAGTCAGGCCTAGAAGTTCTATGAACTCCTTGCCAAAGGTATAGAAGATGGAAATTTTACCCGATCCATGTGGGCTTATCGAGGAAAAGTCTAGCAAATATCAAACAGGTAAATATAACAGCCACCTATGATATTATCACTGTAATCAGCTGTCATCTAACAGGAAACGAGTTCACGAATCCAATACCATGGATTCACCTACAACTTTTGTTTCAGTCCAGCTATTAATAGCTTGCTTTGCGACCCTTAATAAAATTGAAGAGATTTCATTCAATTAAACTTACAATGTTTCCCCTTACTTTAATCACACAAGAGTTTGAACCAGAAGAAGGTATAGTAATTCTCTTCTCAACACGTAGGCCAAAATAGATGTCGGGTTATTCATCCTCTAGAACTAGGTACAAAAAAGTCAACCATGTACAGCTTCTAAAGCAAACCCCAAATGCCATTTTCTAATCAAACAAAAGTAAGGAATGCCCACAGGCTTAAACAAGTTTTAGAACACAATGTCACTATTAATGTACCTTTTAGCAAAACAGAGAGCCCTAAACAGAAATACGTATTTATTCAACCAAAAGAGGTATGTAGGCTTAACCTTCCATTTAGTAACCTTCAATTATAATTACCATCACAAATTCTTTTTAAAAGAAAGTCATATAAGCAAACAAAACTCAATAATGTTTCCTTCCCTACGAACTAGACTCGCATCACTCAATATTGCATAGAACCCATTTAGACAAAAATGAAATAGAGTAAGCTATAAGAGAGGAAAGAACATTCCAAGCAAAACCAGCGAAATTGGAACGAGATTTAAAGGAACAACCAACACAATCAGGAAATGATATAAACAACCACGAAAACATTTGTCTAGGCGCCATTCAAGAGGAAAGAAAATTCATTTCAAGATACTGAAAGAAGGTAGAAAACTATTACAAGGAGTAGATTTAACATGCCTGATTATAATTCTTCCAACCAACAACCACGTCGAGCAGGCAAAGAACACAACGACTGTGGCTCTCGCAACAAACACACAACCTCGCGAACTTCTCTTCCTCTTCCTCCAACCAAGATCCATATCCTCGTTAACGGCCATGCTTGGCATAGGAAAGGGGGTGATTGAAACATGCCTTCTTGGAATCCTCGGGAGCAACTCCGGAAGATAGAAGCACTCTGCTTACAAGAGCATCACAACCACCATAGAAAACCCACACAACCAATGCACTAAACTTAATACAGATAAACACAAGTAACATATAATCAAGGACCACATTTAATCTACCAGTAGCTTGCAACTATCCATTACTCGGTATTGGATTATTTCTCTAAATCCTACATGTTAACTACATTGGTACATAGATATTAGCAACCGAGGAATTTCACTAACCCCTAAATATAATTTCTGAGACTCAAGAAAATGGAAAACAAACATCAAGCAGTGAATACCAAATAAGGTGGCCCTCATATCCAAAACAATAAATAAATCCAACATATACATTACTTACTAAAACTAAGGAAAAACAAGGTGCTGAAGCCTCAATAACCAGGACAATAAACATATCTAACACATAAATTAGTTACTCGAATTACAAGAACGTGTAAAAATTGTAAACGCTAGAAAGATCAAAGAGTCAAAACTACAAATAAGGTGAAGTTGGATGATGAAGATTTTCTAGAGTAAAGCAAACCCTAACTTATTAGTCCTTTCAGTACATTGTAATTTACAAAAGCAATAAGAGTTGGCTTATCTGTCTTATAATACACGTAGAGAATTTATTAACACGGAATTTTAAAATCTACCACCCGAAGGTATGTACTGCAATAGCTAAATACTAAACCGCCACAATATCATAGAGTACTAAACCACCACCAGACACAACTGTAATAAAATACATAACATAAATCCATATCAAACATAGTAATGTAGCGGAAATGCTACACGAAAAAAAAATTAAAAACCCTAAACAATCCTCGAAAAACAAGTAAAAGCTTAGAAACCTTAAACGTTTTTACTTGAACTCTTGATGTTAAAACCACCTAAAAGCATAAATAATGGAAGAGACATCGACCGACCTTGGCCTCGGTTTCTCTGTTTGCCCTCATGATGATGCCGCCTCCATTTTTTTTTTTTTCTATTTTCTAATCTTGGCCTCTGTTTTCTCTGTCTCCCCTATTGCAAGTTATGGCCGCTCGCAATAAGATGCCGCCTCCATTTTTTTTTCCTCTATTTTTAATCTGAAATAATGTTCATGGTAGTAACAAATAGATATACAAATACAAGCACGTAAATCAAGCACAATATACATGAGACGAAACGTGCACATTCACACTACACAGATGCACATGACCCATCAATCAGCTCTCCCTCGCACTATAATTAAATTCCTCTCCTCGATGCATAATGCGGATACATGGGCAGCATCCGCATCCGGATTCAACCATATGAACAATGCAACTAAAATGATATATAATGAGTATATTGCAATCGACAAGGGTATCCACGCTTGAGTATCCGCTATCGATATCAAACGCTCCAAATAAAATACGTAGGAAACATCCACATCGGGTATACACATCCGAATTTGATCAACAGCTTTTCTACCACAAATTGCAAGATTTTGCAACAACTAATCACGATCGGTCGCGTGCAACCGTGAACATCGGGATAAACGCCACGGTTCCTTGGGCTCGCCTCAGAGCAGCCGCACACCCACCTCTCTCTGGGCCACTGATTTTCTGAGATCGGTTTACTTCTCTACCATGTAGTCACAGCATATCACCAAAAGCTTCCTCGCGGCACTTTCTGAGGAGAATTTCAGTTCCGCGCTCCACTGTAGCTCCCTGCACAACACGATTTCGAGGATCCAAACCCTCACGCAACACCAGGGCGACAGACCTTCATTTCACCATTAAAGCATCCACCGTTCAGAACACGCCAAGGAGGAGAAGGTCAAAATGAGGTGACAGGGAAGAAAGAAAAAAACGTCCAAGAAAGATACGCGCCCACCACCCACCTGCACGCATTGAAGGAGAATCAGAAAAAAAATAGATTATGGCAAAGAAAACGGGTCTCTACCCATACCTCACGCAAGGAACAGGAAAAGCGGCAAGAAACACGAGGTGCATTCAAGGTGGCAGGTAGAACAAAAAGAACTCCAATGTCCAAATGGGCATTACAACAATGGTTAAATTTTAGAAGATGATAGGATTTAATAAGTAAGAGGGAAATTGATTAATTAAACCATAAATATTTCTATATCGTTTGAAATGTTCTCCTTTGTCAAACTTAATTAAGTAAAGTCTAGATGGAACATTTAACCAATCTTGATAAACCCTTAACCTCAATAAAAGACGGATAGTAAACCATGTGACCCTGAAGCTAAATTCTGTTGTCCTGTTCTGTTAACCCATGCCTTAATTCATGGTGATATTTCTTAAGCAAGGTCAAAATTTGATCCTTAAACAAGAAGGTTATTGTTATGAACCCTAAGCGGTACTTTCCTCAATCGGAACTTATGCCTTCACCTGTGCAATAGAGTTGTGGAACATGTGTTAGTGGCTTGAATAAGATAAATTAACCTTGTAAGAAATGGAAAATGTTCTAAAATCAAATGAATAAGAAAGATTTGGACATCAAATTGATGATCCCAGTTTAGAAAGCTTGGCCTTAAGCTATTTAGTCAACCGTTGAAAAGAAAGAAGTTCTCCCTTGTGAAAAGAATTGTGTGAATCATTACATGAAATTTTATAAGAACGTAAGTTAAGAATTAAGAGACACTTTAGTAAACAAGAAAATTTAACAAGAAATTCCTCATGGGATGCCCTAGATTGTGAGTGTGTCATGTGGATTGGACTTCCATGTTGTCTTGTCAAAAGAAGAGTACATTGTCCTTGATAGGTGTGAACGTTTCCGTGCTGACTTTGTGGTCTCCCCCGTAACAAGTGGTTCTTAGTGTTGGTTGTAACCTTGTGACGACATGTTGTGTCGTGTTGAGTCAAAGCAAGTCAAAAAAAAAAAGTTATCCTGTATTTCACTGTGTTGTCCTTGTGTTGGTATTTTTGGTGTGTTACACAATTCTAATTTACTAGAATATACTTTTCTTTTGTTAACATTTATTATAGGTTATAAGGTCAAAAATCTAGGGTTAGAAGATTCAATTAGGTTAAGAGGCTAATTCCTCACCATACCCACTTTCTAACATGCTTAAAAGTTTAATTTGGTTTCTATCAAAATTAACACATTCAAAATTTTCCTAAATCATTCCCATTGCATAAGAAATTTCCTCACCTTTCTATTGATATAAAGAAGTCCTCCTAACTCCTCACATTTTCCAAGTTATGAGTGATGGGCCTTGGGGTGAAAATTTTCCCCAAAAGTGGGCCTACGGGCTCAGGAGAGAAAATTTTCCCCAAGGGTGGGTTGGCGGGCCGCGGAGAGGAAAATTTCCCTATGGGCTGGTTTGCGGGCCGTAGGAGGAAAATTTCCCCATGGGTGGGTCTCGGGCATGCGGGGAGGAAAATTTCCCCATGGACGGTTCATGGGCTGCGGGAGAAAATTTTCCCAAGGGGCGGAAAGCCACCTTTGCACCCACGCTCCCGCGAGTCCGTGAGGGACACATGGCATCTCCAAGCCAACGCGAGAAAAGCTGGGTAGCGGGAGAAAATTTGTTTAACGCCCCAAAGGGCAACAAGGGTAACATTCACCCGCACCTTTGTCGACATGTCGCAATGCCACATGGCAGCTCCTCATTTCTGCGCGGCGGCGAAGAAAATTTGGAAAATTTTCCCAAAAATTTTCGAAACGTAAAAAGGCAAAAATGGACCCGGTCCTCCGCTAATGCCTTGCGACGCCACGTGGCATGTTCTCGATTGGTTGGGGCGCGGGGAAAATTTTGAAAAAATTCCAATTTTTTAGGGCTAAGTTAAAAAGAGATTTGCCCTCCACCAACACCTCATTATGCCATGTGGCAGACCTCTCGATTGGTCTTGGGTTGGGTCATTTGGAAAATTAGGAAAATTTTTCCAAATATTTTCTAAAGCGCTAAGCTTGAAAAGGGGTCCGCCCTCTGCCAACACCTTGTGGCGACCTCGATTAGTTGAGGGTCGGTAGAGGGTGGTAGGAAAATTTAGAAAATTTTCCCAAAAAAATTTCAAGCTGAAGAAATTTTTCGGGCCACAGTTCGCCAAGGAAAATTTTCCCAATTTTTTTTTTTGACACCAAGTGAAGAAAAACTTCAGAAAGCCATAACTTTTGATAAAGAGCTAGGTTTTGGGTAGACGAGGACTTTCTCGGAAAGCTCTCGACATCCTCTTTACTCAGAATCATTAAATTTTTTCATAAAGCTTTTATAGTGCAAACTGCGGTAAAAAATGAACTTATTAAATTTACTCAATTCATTCTTATTCCTCTCTCTCGAAGATGTCAAATAGACATGCAAAATTGTTCTCGTGTGGATTTAGGATAAGTTTTGAGGTAGATCTATTTGATTAAATTACAATTTGAAAATTTAAAATTTTGACTAAGAAAACGACTATGAAAACTTTGAACTTAGTTTTGCTAGGTTTTGAAATATTTCCTTTAAGTATTTTTGTCTAATTAGATTTGTTTAGGGAAAACTACTTCAATTTAATCATTTAGTTTGTTATTTCATTTTTACGGAGTTCGGTCCATACATTTTGGATTAAATAATTGCCAGTTTGAAAATACAAGACAGAGATCAAATTTTTTTAAAGGGTTTATTTGTCATTTTCTTCTTCCAAGTATTATAATATGTTCCAATTCTAATATAATACATTTAGTTGATTCAATTCAACTATTCAAAAACTAAAATACATCTCTCGATTTCCAATTTTCACATATTTCAAAAGACATAGGATTACACTTCCTTTATACGCATTTCTTCCTTTCAAACACGGATATTACAACTCACAACTAGATGATTAAATTCAATACAATGATACAATTTGAGGAAGGTTATGCAATCCTTTATTTATTCCAAAAGACAACTTTACAACTTCCTTCTTTTATTATTTCCAAAATCATATATTATATACAGGCAGAATAATACATTTTCTTCTCATGTGTTTCACTTTTCCACTTTCCAAACAGGGATTTCATAGTGCATGCTAAACATAGATTTCCAATGGAATAATATCATATGGACAAGAAAAAACCACTTCCATTAACCACTTTAACATCTTTCCGTTACAAACATATACAAGTTCATCCACTTCAAGTGGAAAGGTTATAATAAGATTTCATTACACAAGGGGTATCATGACTGTCTTTATCTCACTCTCGTAACAACAACATGCAGATTTCTCATTCTTCTAATTTGATCACAACAAGCGTAGGGGAAAGGCAACGATCTCCACCCAACAAAGATATCCAATGAAAAGGAGAAGCCATCCTTCTTCATTGGCTGCTAGCCCCAACCATAATGCAATAAAAGAAGTGATCCAACTCATTGCAACAATAGGCTTCCAAAACACACAAGAAACACTTTCACAATAAAAACACAGTCCAGAATAGAATGTAGTTTACAACTACATTAAAGCATGACAAACAATACTAAGGCTTCCTCAAGCAAGCCAAAGGAGCAAGAAACTATGGGGATGCTTCTTATGCCTCCCAAAAGGGAAAATGGGTATCACCACCTGAATTACAAACCACCAAAATATAGTACATCACAACCTTGACATTTCTTATGTCTCCCCAAAGTACCACTTATTCCTCACATTTCCTTATGCCTCCCTAACCTCTTATGGCACCCTATAACGAGTAAATAAATGCAAGCTATTTCTTTGTAAGGTGGAACCCAAATCCTAACTCCCTCCACCTTTATACCTCCCTAAAACACACTTGTGCCTCCCACAAAATAAACTCTATAGTCTTCTCCTACACCATTTCCTAGGCCATCTACCCATCAGCCCACAAACATGCCCAAAACATTCATACATTAACATATACATTCATAAAATAAAATCATTTCAAGAGCCAAGCTCCTACCTCTCCATGTGGAGTTGTTCCAAGTTCCAAAATGGAAAGCTTTATCCCAATACAAGCAATCCAAATCAGCCAAGCACAAACATGCAACAATATTCCAAAAACTTCTTCAAATTAAGAGCTCCCAAAAAATAGCAAAAGAATTCGCCAACAATGAAGTCTCCAAAGTGAAGCGACCCAAAACAAGGCAAGGAATTCAAATTTTATAGAAGATGGAAGAGAAGAGGATGAGGTGGATCCATGTAGGATGCCACATCACACATCCTCAACCCCAACCCCAACATTGAGTCAACTTCATTCTCCAATGCACAATAAATAGGTGGGTGAATATTATGACAGCTTTACTTTCACACTCAAATCCAACCCACACCCCAAAGGACTGAAATTAAATCATGTAAGAAATGTAAATAAAACCTACAATTTTCCTTCTAAAAAGTATTATAAAAGTAAAATTCAACTCTCCAACCATAGGTATGGTTGGTAAATTTAAGATGTATGGGACAAGTTTAACTTATCCCACAAGCCTCCAAAATCATCTCACAAGGACAATTTCAATTTCTAAAAGGTGGAGTGTTTCACACTCAAAAGTTAACTTATACATCACTTACACATCTCTTACAACACTTTAATTCAAGGCCAACAACTCTATTAATTACTTTCTTATGACATATTTTAATTAACCAACTTAACAACATGATTACTCACCAAATTACACACCATTTAATGAATAATGAAAGGGTAAAAGCACCACAAGATAAACACATGCAAACATAAACAAAGGGACCAAATAAAAGAAATACATAAAACCCCTTGGTCACATTTAAAGGTGATCCCCTATGGAATACATAACACACACAAACACGCACAAACAAATACTAGTTGCCATGGTGACCTTGTTGAATTCATCTAGAATTCCAATGTGGTTAATCTCCAATCCCACGATGTTTGTTGTAATATTCTAACCTACAAAACACAAATACCTCCTTCGGCCTCGTGTCAAAATCATTTAGATATATGAATCAAAACAACATCAAAGAAATCTAATAATATCATTTTTAGTTTTATCAACAACTATACCATCATCCAATAATTTCTATTTCTAGGTCTACTCACAATATCCAAATATTACATGTCCGAACAACATCCATAATATAACCATTTAAAAAAGTATATCAACATCAATATCCAAAATGTCTCAAATAATCATCATGCATCATAATTGAATCAAGTCAACAATAATCTCTGATCTAACATCTAACATCATACTATAATAAGGTCCATAATCAAGTCCATACTATAATCAACGGTATCATGATTAGTATCAAAGGGGTGTAAAAGGAAAGTGGGCACTACATCCCCCTCCTCTTAGACTCGCCTTCCTCCCGGAAGTCACCTGAACAAATATGGAAACCGAACTTGTAGCAAAGTAGCATCCTCCCATGTAGCTGTAGTCTCATCATATCTCGTCCCACCGCACCCGACTTCGATCAACCTCTCCGCACTCAAAGGCTCGTGGTCCTGCAATCTAGGATGCAAACGGGCTCCACCATCAC